>CAOLHI010005611.1:0-61882 GCA_948474755.1 Ctenosaura bakeri
GTTCTTGTTGCAATGGAAGGTGGAGAAAGACCACAGTTGCACAAATGGTGTCTGTCCGTCTCTCTGTGCATTCTGTTCATTTAATAAAGATGAGGCCCTTTCAGAGATTAAAATGTCAAAGGAGGAAATGCTGGAATCAGGTGATAAAGAGAAGAGCAGCAAGTCATTTGGACTGGATGGTATATTATGTATCAAGAAACTGGGGGATTTAGGATGCTGCACACTATCCAAAAGAATCTTTCATTAATATCAGAGACTATCCTAGAATGATAGAGCAGTAGCAAACGTAACCACCTTTGCACTCTTTCTTCTTCCCTCAAGGTGTTGAGATTAAGTCTGAGAATTAAAATAGGTTCAGAGAAAGGTTAAAAATACAATTAAGAGATATAGAGATGAGTACGATATCAAAGGGACAAATGGCTGGGCTTCTTCAAAAGGTGTGAGAGCATATCTCTGCTTTGCTAAAATTCCTTGGTCTAATCAACCAAAAGGAGTCAGCTTGACTCATTTCTGACTGCTGCCTTTTCCTTGATTCCTTAGGTAATTCCTTCAGAATGAATTCCTGTCATCTCAGCTTCTACAGCTGAAATATGCCATGACTTTCTGAGGCTGAAATCCAATTGTCTGTCTGAGAATATAGTGAGAAAGTGATAGGTCTATGCTTTGGAAGCCTCTATTGATGATCTTGTTAGGACTGATAATAAGATTTAGGCCTAAAACAGGTGTAAGAATCACATGGTCCTTCAAATGTTTCATAACTTCCAACTATCTTGATTTGCCAGGGACAATCCTGATTAATCCTCTGTCATCTCACTTTTTCAGCTGCTTTTAAAATGTCTCAGGGCCTTCTACATTAACCCTGTTACAGTGCTATTATTCCACTTTCAACATCCTGTGGAATTCTGGGGTTTGTAGTTTATGGAGGTCAAAGAGTTCTCTGGCTGAGAATCATAAATGTTCCTCCCTAAACTACAATCCTCAGAATTCCACAGGATGTTGAAAGTGGAATAATAGCACTATAAAGGTGTAGTGCAGAAAGGCCCTCAGTTTCTCTCTCCTCCTCTCCATTTTACCTTTATATCCTCAGCTTACTTCAATTGCTGCAAACTGAGTTCAAGGTGTGAAAGTAGTTTGTACTCAATTAACTCAGCAGGGAGGAGAGGAGAGGATGGAATCCCAGTAAGCTCAAACTAAAGCAAACTGCTGCAGCTTTTCCTAGCTTGTGTATTCTTTCTCATTAATAACTTTTGCCAACTTGACCACACTCTGATATTGCTTGACCACACGTGTGCCAGTTTTCACTTGTAAAATGTTGGAGCATAGGGTGTTGTCGAACTGGAAATCCCAGTACTCCTCATCACTGGCTAGGCTGATGACAGTTCCTGGGACCTTCAGTCCAACAACCTCAGATGAACCACCACAGGCTTAAGCCTGAGCATATAAAACCAAATTTGGAAGTAACTAGTAACTAGTAAGCAAAATCCTATTGTTTAGCCCCAACTAGGGTAGGCTCATTGAATCAATGGTTATTTAACGTGGTGGCCAGTCCTATTAATTCAGTGGTCCTACTGTAGTTGGGACTAGTAATAGGAATGAACCTAGGCTATTTTGCATACAAAGTATGTGATCTACCACTGAATTATGCAAAGATAACCAGTACAATCTAGCGCTGCAATTACTTTGATAGGCATGCAGGGCTGTTATCCTTGCTATGGTCTTCTGCTTTTGTTTAGAGGTTCACAACCCTCCTGTGGAATTACTGAGGGAAAATCTATAGCCTTGTGAGCCCAAGGCTCTTAGGCCCTTTCCACACTGGGCTATTAAAACGGTGCACAGCGATCTCCAATGGAGGTCTTCTGCATCGTGGAATGGACTGGACCGGACTACTTTTCGTAGTTCCATACCTCAGTCTACACAGGAGCGACCGGAACTGGTCACCTCTTTTTAGAGGTTTTTAAAAAGCATGGAGCGTGCAACCCCGTGCTGCTTCGTCACCCAGCTCTGGATCAGATTTATAGGTGCACGCAATTGCATGCCTGCAGATCTTCCGGGGGCCGGCTTTTGGTTGGCGAGCTTCTCCGGTTGGTGGAGAGCCTCCACCAACTGGAAGCTGCCATTTAGGATGCCGAAGAACTGTGGAGCGGTGAACTCATGCTGCTCCTGGTTGCGACGGACTCACCTGGATGCAGGAAAAATCGGGTAAGTAGCATGTTCGGGCGTTCCCCCCACGTCTGGGAAGGGCCATAGATACCTACCTGGGTCTCATTTTCAGAAGTGCACTGTATCATGGGCTGTGTAGTCTATAGTTGCTACAATGGCAGCCAGTTAGGACTGAGTAGCCTTGGGAAAGTTATCTAAGATGCAGCAGCTTCACATTTTTAAACAAGCCAAATTTAAATGGCAAAAGAGAGGATGAGAACCACAGGTGATTCTGTATGAGAGCCCAGTGTGTGCATATTTAAATAACTAATTTTCCTTGCAATCAGCTTCAAAGAAGGAACCTGACCTTTTCCCAATTGCTGTTTTCCCACTTGACTGTTGTTGGATATTTAAATACTCATATGCCATTCAAACATGATGCATTGCCATTTAATTGTCGTACTTTCAGAGCATGGAAAGTCACTTTTCAAAAGTAATTGGTTATGGTTCCTAGACTCCTCCTTCAGAGTGAGGCCCTTTTTGCGTGGCATTTGCCATGTGAAAGGGCCCCTGGAGAATTGTGCGACTGTGAGGAGCAGTCCACACAATGCACTCGCAATTGCGTGACACTCCAGGGGCTGGCAGGTGCCAATCATGCACTATTTCATTTTCAGCTTTGAGCCAAAAATGGTGCATGATCACACATCGCTCCAGAGCCCCACGTGCACTTGCCATGCATGCGGAGCTCCAGAGCTGCAACACTCGTGCTTCCTGCCAGGCTGCACTGCAGAAGGAAGAGGAGGGCGGAAGGAAGAGAAGGGCTTGTGAGCAGGCAGCAGCTGCAGAGCTGAAGCAACAGGGACACTAGAGCCTCTCACAAGAGGCTGCTAGCACAACCCCCACACCCCAGCTCCGCAAAAAGGTGAGTTGTAGACAAGGCCTTAGTTACTGTGGTGGTTGAGAGTTGAACAGTAAGGCAATTTCTGCACCTTACCTTCTTCCAGCAAGATCCTGTTGTGATCCTTGCAATGCCTTTGCAGGGATGGGAATGCAATGTGAATGCTGTCCTCTGCACACGGTTGGCTTCCTGCAGAAGGGAGTGCAAGTGACACAGTGCAGCTGGCCCCCTTCCTGTGCTGTACTGGGGAACGAAGTGTCTAGATTGTGCTTTCCCCCCACATTCTACGTGGCCACTGGTGATAGGGGTCATTGTGCCATTGTGGGTCATTAACCGTTTTTTCCACTAATAGAATATCCTGTGATTGCAACAGGTGGGGATGCGTTAGCAGCAGGACCACGACAATGTCATGAGAAAACACAACTCGTGGATTTCTACCAATGCATCCCAATCATGGGACAGCGACACCATGTTGAAATGGCCTAAGTCTTTGCTTTCCTATTTCCTCAAAGAGACAACATAGTTACCTTTGTAACCTATGGAATCAAGGTTTGTCATTTGGTGGCGCACTAGAGCAATCTTGCTGAGAATTCTCCCCTCTCTAAACAGCAAAGCCCAGGATTCCACAACTGTCAATGTTACCACGGCAATGAAAGTGGATCACAGCTCTCTATCTGGTTAGTGAGAATACCCTCCCCAACAATGTAAGACTCCTGGTGGAAAACTCTTAAAAAGCACAATGGAACTTTCTTTGGAGAGAGAAGAGTGGTAAATGTTTCACAAAGGCAAGGGCTACAATTTAGAATTAGACCTAGCTAATAACATTTCTCAAAGGATAAGTTAGTGACCTGGACCTTCTCAATTTAAGTGAGTCTATCACTTGGATTAGTGTGTTCCTCATTCTTTTCTTGGGTACCTATCTATTGGGCATAGCCAGCATGGTGTAGTGGTACGAACATTGGATAATGATTCTGGAGACCTGGGTTGGAATCCCCACTCAGCCATGGAAACTCCCTGGCTGACCTTGGGCAAGTGTCTCAGCTTCAAGGGAAGGAAAAGGCAACCACCATCTCAATGAATTTTGCCAATAAAACCATATAATGGATTCTCCTTAAGTCTGAAATTACTAGAAGGTGCACAACAACAATAAATACATTGGGCACAAGAATACAGTGGTCACCATAAGGTTCTGTACCTGCTATTTGTCACCAGAATCTGATATTCAGAGGCATACTGCTTCTGGACATGGGGGTACTGCTTAGCTGTTGCAGAGAAACCTTTCATGAATTGGTCTAGCTCCCTTTTTAACGCTGTCCCATAAGATAACTACTGTAGAATGTTAATCAATATTCACTGGCAGCAATAGAAGTTGAGTAATTATATCGACGTATCTCAAAGCCAGTTTTGTACGTGTGTATTGATTTTGGAAAAAGTGCATTATTCAGGTGTAACACAGTACGGTGGATCACGCAATAGCAAGTTACATGCGGGGAACACAATGGCACAAGGAGGGAAGATATCCACTTTATTTATTTCATTATTTCTTTCTATTCTGACTCTCTGCTAAATTTTCTATTAACAGCAGAAATCAATAATAGCTTACAAATGGAAACAAAGTTATAATTGAAACCAGAGAAATAATTCAGTTAAGTGTATAACACATCAAAGAAACAACTAGAAGCAATCCAAATACGGAAGCAACAGCACCCTTCAGTTGGAGGGGTTTGGTGGTTTGCATCTGATCATCTATTACCCCAAAATATGAATGACGCAGAGGTCCTTCTTTTCTGCCAATGCCTCTGTCAAACAGTGAAGAACATTAGTTCAAAGAAGAGGCCTATGAGAAAGGGGTAACCTTACAAGATCTTTTCACCTGTATTTACCGGTACTAGTGTAGGGAAGAACCAGCCAGAGATCCAAAAGTAAGCTTATTTGTTTTACTGGGAGAATTGCAACCACACACAAGATCCAAGCAGTCATGCTATCACTCAAGGCCAACTGGAGGAAAAGGGAGGAAAATTAATGAGATTTAGAGTGAAATGGGTGGTATTTACCAATTCAGAAGGGTAACAAAGAAGCAGAAATGTGGCTTAGATGCAAGTCTAAGGATAGTACACAACCAAAATCAAAGCAGCAGTGTGGCAACCAGCAATCTGTTTACTGGGATTGACTAGTAAAAAACTGGTTTAAATACTCTTTTTCTGCCTTAAAGGTGTTAATGGCTCTCTGGCAAAGTAAACAATGATGTCCAAAGAGTGAACTATAAGGTCCTAAATGAGCCAATGGTCTTAGCATTAGGTGACAAAGGGCTAATGGTAGTCCTGATAGCTCTGTAATTGTTGGACGGGTGTGGAGACAAAAGGGAAACTTGCATGGTCAGAAGAAAAGGAATTAAGACTATCAGTCATTTGGGCGGAATCTCCTAGACACTATTGGCTCTAAATGGTTGAGTCATCAGAGGCTAGCTTCAAGTTCATTATTGTAGAAGTTTCCTGGTGATTTCCTGACTATGACCTGACTATGCCTTGAGGTCTTTCCTGACCTTATTTTGCAATGCATGTGTGCAGCCAGCTTTTTCCTCGTGGTCAGCATGGCCATGCAGGCATAGCAGGGTATATTTTATATTTATGCCAATTAATATATTTGGCCAATTAAACCACATCAAAGCACGGTAATGTACAACAACCTAACAGTGGGGTGATGAACCCATTTTGAATTTTAGTCAGAACTTTAACTGGTTCATTCAAGGTCCTCATCCAATATTCAGGAGAAGTTTCAGCACCTTCTGCAGCACAGTCAAAGTTGGGAATGAACATGGATGTAGAAGCCACTTGTCCCACTGGCTCCTTTCACTTATTAAACCTGGTAAAAGGCCTTTCTGAACAGCTTACTTTTTCATGGAAGGATCACATTGATGAAAC
Source organism: Ctenosaura bakeri (assembly GCA_948474755.1). NCBI lineage: Eukaryota > Metazoa > Chordata > Lepidosauria > Squamata > Iguanidae > Ctenosaura > Ctenosaura bakeri. The sequence continues at coordinate 5,959 of CAOLHI010005611.1, forward strand.
TGACCTATTCTTATTTGGCAGGGACTTCCAAAATGGGACACAACCAATAACGGGAAGCAAGGTGTTTCCTTCTCCTGAAAGCAGAATAAGCTTAGTGTTATGTCGTGATTTAAGGACTGGACTATGACTCTGGAGACCAAGGTTCAGATCCCTGTTCAGCCATGAAAAACCACTGGTTGACCTTGAGTAAATAACACTCTTGCAGCCTCAAAGGAAAACAAAGGCAACCTCTCTTCAAACAAACTTGGTCAAGAAAACTCATAATAGGTTTGCCTTAGGGTTGCTGTAAGTCAGAAACAACTTCAAGGCACATAACAACAGCAACAAGTTTAGTTAGTGAATCACTGGCTCTTTAATTTTACTTTGGAAGCAGATGATTATTAATCAGCTCCTTGCAGGTTGGTTCCTGGAGTACAAAAGATTTACTGAAGAACCTAGAGATCTCAGTGATCACAAGCTAAACAAAAATTCACAGTGTATTGTGGTGACCAACGAAGCCAATAAATTCTTTCAATATGTCCAAAGTATAAAAGTTTCAGTTTGGTCATCTTGGCTTCTAGGGAGAGTTCTTGTTTAATTTGCTTTAATACTCATGCATGTGTGGTTTTGACAGTTCATGGTATGTGCAGAACTTCCTCTGATACTATATTTCAAATGAGTTGATTCTCCTTCCTATCAGGTGTCCTCCTCCCTTCCTACTGTCCAGGTTTCACAACCATACATAGACATCAGAAATGCAATGGAATGAACAATTTTGACTTTGGCATTCAACAATGCATCTTGACACTTGAAGACTTCATAGTTGTTCTTCCAAGTTCTAGTCTTCTTTTGATTTCTTGACTGTAGTCTCCATTTTGATTAATGATGGAGCCAAGAAATGGAAAATCATGAACTACTTCAATGTCTGTCTCATCTACTTTAAGGACCCTTCTGCAGCATCCTTCCATTTCATAATGGGAACAGGAGAAGGACAGGATTGCAACAATACTTGTGCATGATATTGTTGTGATCCCATCCTCCTGTCTCCAGGTGGTGCGATCATAGGTTAAATCATTGATGGGTTTTCCTCATCAATGATCCACTAGCACACCACCATCCCACACTTACCTGTCCTGAGGAAGCTGCAGAAGTCCAATGGCTGCGCTTCCTGCCCAAGAGCAGCCTGGGAAAGGAAAGAAGAGGCATGGCATTGCTCTCCCTTCCGAAGGAAATTAGCCAGTGTGGAGGGAAGCACTCTCATCACACTCCCCTCCAAACAGAGCTGCTCCCAGGATCCCCACTGGACAACTTTGTGAAATGAAGGGTGCAGGAAGGGCCCAAATTTATGTAAATCATCTGTGGTCATTACTTTTGTTTTCTTAATGTTCAACTACAAACCTGCCTTTTCACTTTCTGCCTTAATGTCAGGAGCTACAATCCCCCAATATCCAAGTTCCCTTTGCTCCCATAGTATTAAACCTGATCCTTTTTCTTCACTCCAAATGCAGTTACCATGAATGGGATGAAAAGGGGAAAACAATATAATATTGTTGCTCCAAAATTGATTTAAACTCATAACCTTGAGGAAAATGGATAACATTAGATGATGAAGGGCAGGGAGAAAAGTAATACCATCATGGAGTAAGAATTATACAGGGAAACTTAAAGAATATTCAGCAAATGTATCAAAAAAAATGATGTTAAAAGAGAAGGAATGAAAAACATTCCTTCTGTTGCTGCGTATCCAAGAATGCCTCAGAGGAGCTGGGGGGAGTGGTTGACACATTCCATGACTGGATCCATTTGTTTCCTTGATGATAGTTGTCAGAAGAAGCAATGTTTAACATGATAAATGTCTCTTCACTTCAATCTCCCTTCGAAAAACTTTGAAGTCATTTTCTATTAATTCTCAAACGAGAAAGAAAAAGAAAACCTGAGAGTGTAAAGATACAGGATGAGTCAAAGGAAGGCTGGGTTTTGTAGAGTTAATTCTGCTTTGCTTCAGTTCTGTTTATGAATCAGTCTGTCAAGAGTGAACTGTTGGCAGGGCTCGTGGCTGTCAGAAACCCTGCTCAGGTGTTATTCTTGACTACAACGTAGGTAAAGTTTAGCAAAATTGCATTCTGGAGCCAAAATTCCGGGTGTCCCCCAAACAGCAGGGCATTCACCATGTGAGATGAGGAGATTCTGGGAGATGTGTTCCAAAAAGTAACTTCCCCAAGATTTCAGTACATGCACACATGCAATAGGGACAGAACTATGCATGGCAACATGAGCCTGACAATGTACTTTGGGGTAGCATACATTTCTACCTACAGACTTGTGCTTTAAGTGAGTTATGCAGCCTTTGTGTTGAATGGCAACACTGTGCCTTTGAACGAAGGCCATTTCTGAAAGATGGGGCTGACCCACTATGAGGACATGATGGCAGCAGTCTACAGGTCATGCTTCTGCATGATGTTGTCACAGTCCCACTGCCATACCACCTCCACCCATCATAGTCATGGGATATTCACTTAACAAAATAAATACATTAAGAGCTCATGATAATGCAATACTCCCATCTTTCCCAGTCATGCAGAAGGGCAGTAAGCACAATGGAGGCACTTCCTTCCCTGGTGCAGCATGGGAAAATGTCTGACTGCACTGCGGAAGGCAGGTATGTGTCACTCGTGTTCCCTTCTACAGGGACTTAGCTGAGTGCGGAGGGAAGCATTCCTGTTGTGGGATGGTGGGATGGCAATGGGAGGACATCGGGATCTGCTAGGGTGTGGAAATGGCCTAAGGCACCACAAGTGGAAGCAAACGGAATCCACATGTACATCCAGACTGAACATATATCCATGTGGAATAGTATCAAACATACAACTATACTTCTGAATATGACCCTTCTGCATGGAACAAAAATGTCCAACCACTTCCCTAGGGAAACATATGTGTGCATAAGACTCTAACAGGACTCCAGCCCAGGCCCAATGTTCCTGTCCAGACTCTATACCAAGCTTCCATTGTTGAGGAAGAGGTCCAAAGGGGGTGTCTCTCACATTGACCTGAATGCAAGTAGAGCTTTGGGTGTGGCAACATGGTCTGTGAAAGACAACCCTATGAGCCATCAGGCTGTAACTGCATCAGCTGCCATTTTTGAGGATGATTCCACACAGAGTACAAGGTGTGAAGCTAATCTATGACCCAAGCATGTACTACTGTGATCAGATTCACCATTCGTTGGAACAAGCATTGCCGGCATCAGATGGAACATAAGCTGATCCTGAATAAAGCTAAAATTAGGCCAGGTATGAAGGACTTGTAACCACTATACTGCTGTCCCTCGCAACACACTTATGTGCTTTCATATGCTATTGAAAGAAAAAACTGAAAGGAGCTTAAGAGGTTTGGAGGAGAGGAAACTTGGAAGCAGAAAAAAACAGAAGAAGGAGAAACAAATGAGTGGTCCTTGACAACAGGGAAACAGCGTGGGAAGGAGCTCAGATAGAAGTGTTGCTACTGACTGAGTGTCAGAACATGTTGAAGGCAAGCAAGGAGAGTCAAGTGAGGAACTCCAACTGGGCTTAGTCCATTCTAACTTGCAAAAATTATTCATCATAGCAGTTGGACATAGGAGGCTGATTTTGAGATCCTTTCTGTATGCTTCTTTGTAAGCCACCATGATATCAGCTATGCTTCTGTTCCCAGCTGTGGCTTGCTGTTTCCAGTGAGTCAACCCTAAAGGGCTGCTTGAATAATTCATGTTTGGAACATGTTTGGGAGCTCTCGGGGTGGGGAAGGAAATTAAAAACAGAACTACAACAAGCAATTGCTGTATATGTTGCACTTTGTGTATTGAATCCAACATAGTTGTTTTTGTGTTTTTCTGTTAGCTGCCTTCCTTTAAAAACCAAGAGAACACCATACACTTTCATGAGAACAGAGTGAAATTACTTTTGAGTTAAAGAGTATTTATTGTACAGCTACCAAGTGGGAGAAATAATTGAATACCACATAGACCATCAACATATTTCTCCGTGAAGTTTTTTGAAATGTGAAAATAATAGGTGGAGGAAACCAGGGGAGGTTGATACCCTTGGGAGAAATGCTATGCATGTTAAATAAAAAAAGTTAGTTCTTTGACCGCTGGAAGACTGCTGCTGAGATGTGTGTACTTTACAGATGCTCAGTAAGCAAGAAGCCCAACAGATCAAATTTAAAAATTGAAATATTTTTAATGCTTTGCAAGAGTTTTCCAACTAGTTTTCTTCAGAAATTGATAATGTTGTTACAGCCCCCCCCATGGTTGGCGTGGTTTAATTGGCAAATATTATTTAATTGGCACTATTAATTGACGTTGATTTAAATGATGCCTGCAGTGACTGGAAGTTCAAGCTGGAAGAGGCAGATTACTGATTGTAAATGTGAGATAGCAAGGCAGGTCAGCCACACCCACCAGCTAGGCAGAAACCAAAGTTGCTGTCAGGCTAATAACATGGCCACTTTTGAGACAATAGGCTTATGATAATGAGCTGGACATCTCCGAGCCAAAAGGGGAAATCCCCACCAAATTGTGATCATTTTAACGCTGATCCTGCACACCTGGACGTTTCCCTATTATTTTCCCAACCTTTCCACAATACTGGGCTACTATGACAACCATAACCCCTTTGTCACTTAAAAACTAAGACCATTAACTTTGTCCAGACTCCATTGTTTGTGTTGCAACTCCTATTGTCCACTTGGCTAGGAGAGTAATTCACACTTGCACCTGCAGGATATATATATATATATATATATATATATATATATATTGAGTAAAAGAGTCCCCAGTTGCAGTTGAGTGCAGTCTCTCAACTTCTGGATACCATGCTGTCTGATTCCCAAACTGAACTGTCCTTAGATGCCTACCTAAGCCATGTTGCTGCTTCCCTTGCAGCTCTCCAGACCAGAAAATATCACCTCAGCCCTGAACATCCTCTATTCACACTTTCCTGTCTTTACCTTCAGCTAGCTCTTGTATGCATATGTGATTGTTTGGATACTTTGTGTGCTTGTGTGAATGAAATACATGGGTATAGGATGAGTGATACTTGTCTTGAAAACAGTACATGTAAAAAGGGTCTAGGAGTCTTAGTGGGCCAAAAGCTGAATATGAATCAATAGTATGATAAGACAGCTAAAAAAGCCAAGGTGATTCTAGGCTGCATCAATAAGATTATAGTGTTAAGATCAAGGGAATTAATAATATCACTCTATTCTGCTTTGGTTAGATGTCACCTGGAATACTATGGTCATTTCCACACTACACTGTTATAGTGCTATTAGTCCACTTTCAACATCTTATGAAATCCTGGGCTTTGCAGTTTAGGAGGGGCATCTTTGGCCTCAGTAAACTACAAATCCTAGAATCCCACAGGATGTTGAAAGTGGAATAATAGCACTATAGAGGTATAGCACGGAAATGACCTGTGTCCAATTCTGGGCATCACAATTCAAGAAGGATATTGACAAGCTGGAATGTGTCCAGAAGAGGGTGACCAAAATAGTGAAGGATCTGGAAGTCACGCCCTATGAGGAGCAGCTTAGGGAGCTAGGTATGTTTAGCCTGATGAAAAGAAGGTTAATAGATGACATGATAGCCATGTTTAAATATTTGAAGGATTGTCATGTTGAAGATGGAGCAAGCTTATTTTCTGCTGGTCCAGACACTGGGGCCGTTTCCATACTAGACTGTTATAGTGCTATGATTCCACTTTCAAAATCCTATGGAATCCTGGGGTTTGCCAGCTGGCCCCTCCCAAAACTGCAAACCCCAGGATTCCATAGGATGTTGAAAGTGGAATCATAGTGCTATAACAATCTAGTGCAGAAATGGCTTCGGACGTGGAACAATGGATTCAAACTACAAGAAGAAATATTTCAGAAGAAGCATTTTTCAACAGTGGAATATGCTGCCCCCACAGTGGTGGGGTCACCTTCATTGGAGGTTTTTAAACAAAGGCTGGATGACCATTTGCTGGGAGTGCTTTGAGTGTGTGTCTCTGCATGGCAGGGGGGTTGGACTCAATGGCCATTGTGGTCTCTTTCAACTTTATGATTCTGTGATTCTATGAGTCTATGATTGTTATTGCTATATACTGCTTCTACTGTTGTTACTGTAATCAACAATTCTTATATACAAGTAATCTTTCTTATTGAAATAGTATGCTGAATCTGTTTGCAGCTCTTAGCTTCATTTCTTTGAAATCTGAGCACACCATGCAATGTTTTGTTGTCTCAGAACAGAGTGAAATTACCCCCAATAGTTAATTGTATTTAATTCATGGCCGCTACGTAGGAGAGTGGATTGCACACCAGGTAGAACATCAACAGTTTTCTCCATGAACCTCCTTGAAATGTGGAAATAATAGATGGAAGAAACAGGAGGGGGCTGATCTCATTCGGAGTAAAGTTCTGTATGCAAAAGAAATCCAGCTTTTCAGCCTCCTGAGAACTCCCACTGTGCAATTTAAGGGTGCTTTATGGGAAAGTTTAAGAGATGGGAGGGGAACAAGCACAGTGAAAGCATGCAGGCTTTGTGCATAGCATATAACTTTTTAGTTTTGTTTTGTTTTTTTTTGCCAATCACTTCACTGTCCCATTTGCAGGTGCTGAAAAGAGGGGATATTATGATGCTTAGGGGAAAGGAAAAGAATGCAGTGGAACAAAACTTTTTAGATTTCATCTATGGGACCTGGGTTCAGATTCTTGTTCTTCTAGTCTCACCATAAGCAAACCTGCCTTCCAATCTCACTGCCTAATCCACCATAGGGTTGTTGTATAGGTCAGCCTGGATGGTCTCATATCCCTGTATGAGCAGTGACACAATAATATGACAAATAAGAAAGAGAATAAGTAAATATTCTCCCTCTCCCATTGTCTTCCTATTAGAAACTTGTATTGCATTTCTGGATTTATAGACTGATTTGGATTTCATAAGATTTATGAGGCTTCTCTCATTTACTTGGTTAAAATATTGCAACAAAACCATATTGGGAGAACACATACGATTTACTTCCATAATACTAAGCAGATCAAAACATTGTCATTTCTATATGTCAGGTGGCCAAAATTCTCCTTCTGAGAATTTCTCCCTCTACTGTGGTATTCAAAAATTAAATAGGGCCCTTTCCTGATACACACATATGATCCCATTTTAACTGCCACAGCTCCGTAGTATGGAATCCTGGGTTCTGCACCTTAGGGAAGAATATTTTGAATTCTCAGCTAGAGAGCTCTAATGCTTCATGAAACTTCAGATCCCATGATTCCATAGGATCCTACAATGGCAGTTAAAGTGCAAACACTGTGCTATATTTGTCTAATGTGAAAGGGCATCTGGTTTTATTTCTGAAGTGGATATCATTCTTTGTCTAGAACTTTGAATTTTGTGCTGAACCTTGGGAATACAATTTTTCATCTCTTCCAAATTTTTCAATTTCTTTATGCCTTTCCACTTGGGATGGAGAGAGTATTCAAAAATCTGTTTTAAAAATGGTCAAAAACCTTATTTTTCAAGTGTTGAAAAGCCTTGATGAGAAGAACCTTGAAATGACCAGAATATTTGAGGTTCGGAATTTATTCTGCACAAAATTGCATGTGGTTGTTTTATGCAGAAAACAATATTCTGTGCAGAAAACAATATTCTGTGTCGAAATATTATTTTCTATGAAGACAATGCTGTTTTTCAGTGTAGAAAATTGTATTTTCTGGACAAAAATATTGCAGCCTTTGAACAGATAAGTCCAAAACTGTGAAGAACATCAAAATCTGTAGTTTTTGAAGACTTTCTCTCAGTGAGAAGAAAATTGCTGAAATTATTCATTGCTTCCTTCAAGAAGAAACTAAGGCCATTTCCACATTACACCGTTATAGTACTGTTATTCCACTTTTTTATGTCTCTGTGATCAACCAGCCTGTGATTATAATTTGGTTGTGTATGTCTAACTTCACAAGGGGAAAAAACCCACTAGTTCTGTGCAGATGGAAGTTTCATATTAAATGTATTTTTGTGCAAAGTGCAGAAAATGCAACAGAAAGCAAATCACATGTCGATCTTACACTGGAGGTGAAATATCTTAACTGGGTTGGAGAATCTTTGGGATATTGCCTTGCCAAGGTGTAATGCCCAGTTTCACCTAGAATCTTGGCAGTGCTAAGATTTCTCATATCCCTAGCAGAAGGACATAAATAACAAGGTAAAGCCTTCACACCAACAAGTCATGGATTAAAGATCCTTTACTCTGATGGCTTGGAACCTTTGGGAATGGGTTAATGCAGCTGAACATGCTGACCCTTTAACCTTTGATCAGTTCAAACAAAGTCCCTGTTGAGTTGACCAAAGAGGAAATCAATCAGATTCCAAACTGGTCCTCACGTCTTTGCTCCAGCGTTCCGTTCTTATGGTAAATAAATGGTATATAGGCTTAAATGATGGAAAGGAGATGGTTTGGGCAGAGCTTGGAAATATTATTTTTTTGGAGGTACCACTCCAAGTGTCTTCTAATATTCCAGTCATCATGGCCCCTATGGATCATCTGAAGCTGAATTAAATGGCCTTGTTCAGTCCTTTGTGATGTATGACCCTTCCAGTGTTGATTTTGGGAAGCAAACTCTTTTCATGTGCAGTAGACTGCCTTACCCAAACTGACATTTTTAATTCCAAAAGCTATTGAACCCAAGTAAAATGAATAATGGGTGCTTTATAGAGGAATCCAGGAATTTATCCCTATTGTATTGTTGGCAGAATAAGTAATAGCACTTGATCCCATCTTCTGATGCACACAAATGCACATTCCTTTTTCTGTCACTTGTAAGCGTGGGTATGAGTCACTCGGCCGGCATCTGTCCAGACATGATAGCCGTGTTTTATCGACTTTGTAAGAGCTGTGCAGTGATGAGTGAGCAGCTGCCCTTTACATTTCTGCCTTGTCTAATATTGTCTCAAAGTTCATGTAAATCCAAGATTTTTCATTAAAATTGGAGATTCAAGACTTGAAAAGCAAATGGAGGGGCAAACATGAAAGAAAAGCTAGAATGAGCTTCTTTACCCAAGAGACCAGTTCAGAAAAAAGGGAGATCACATCAGAATCATAGACTTAGAAAGTTGGAAGATATTACACAGGCCATCCAGTCCAACCCCTTGCCAGAAGGGCCATCCAGTTCAACCCCCTGCCATGCAGGAATACACAGTCAAAGAACTCCCGACAGGTGACCATTTAACCTCCATTTAAAAACCTCCAAAGGAGAATCCACCACACTACGAAGCAGCATATTCCACTATTGAATTACTTTTTCCATCAGAAAGTCTTCCTAATTTTTAGACAGAATCTCTTTTTCCTGTACTTTGAATCCATTCCTCTGTGTCCTTGTTTCTGGAGTAGCAGAAAACAAGCCTGGCCTGTCTTCCATGTAACATCCTTTCAAATATTTAAACATGGCTATCATGACAACTCTTAACCCTCTCTTCTCCAGGCTAAACACACCCCAGCTTCTGATGCCACTCCTCCTAGGACAAGGTTTCCAGGCTTTTACTATTTTGGACACCTTCCTCTGGAGATGTTCCAGCTTGTTAATATCTTTCTTGAATTGTGGTGCCCAAAAATGGACTAAGTATTACAGGTGAGATCTGATCAAAGCAGAATCGAGTGCTACTATTACTTCCCTCAACCTAGATACTATAGTCCTATTTATGCAGCCTAGAATTGCATCGGTTCTTTTAGGCCATTTCTGCACTGCATTGTTATAATGCTATTATTCTACTTTCAAAATCCTGTGGAATTCTGGGGTTCGTAGTTTACTTGAGAATTATAAATGCCCCTCCCTAAACTGTACACCCAGGATTCCATAGGACGTTGAAAATGGAATAATAGCACTGTAGCAGTGTAGGGGAAACATGTCCTTAGTTGCTGCATAACACTTCTGACTGTGGTCTACTAAGATTCCTAGATTCTTTTCACATATACTGTGGTGAAGCCAGGTGTCACCCATTCTATATCTGTACATTTCAATTTTTCTGCCCATGTGTAGTACCTTACATTTCTCCCTGTTGAACTTCATTTTATTTTGGTCCAGCTCTCCAATCTGTGAAAGTTGTTTTGAACTCTGATCTTGTCCTTTGGGGTATAGCTACCCCGCCAGAGTCCAGAGCCTGTGCCTCACTGCCAGCAAGGGGGAGGAGGGGAGAATATTTCCTGTGAGGAGCAGGAGGAGCGAGCAAAAAATGTCTGATAGAACAACTATTAAGGAAACCGCAGAGCCAAGCCAAGTGGAAGTCCAGTTCAGCAGTCTAAAATTCAGAGGTCTGTCCAGAGGGGACAAGGGAACCAGAACACAAGGGTTGTGAGGCTTACAAGTAATTTGCTACAAGCAAAGAGCAAGCCACACTGACAGACCTAAATAGCCACAGAGACAAGTGTTATTGTGTTACCCTGATTTCTGGGATTCTTTGTGGGATACCTTAATGTGCTCCATGTGATGGGGAATGGAAACTAGCCAGACCACAAGCAATAGCAATGTGAGAGGCAGGGTAACTTGGCGGGGTCTTTTTACCCAGTTTCTACGGGTTCAGGCCAAGCCAAAAACCAAACAAAAATGTCCAATAAATGATTTTATTGAATAAAAGTCTCACGCACCAACACAATCACTCACACACTCACTCAAGACCTATTAAGAAGCAAAAGAGAGGAAACTGGATAGGGGAGTATTAAAGGGGTAGTAACTGGGGTAATACTGCATCTTTTCCTGAAGTCTTTGGTCCAGGAAAAACAACAGAGAAGTGGGGCTCTGCAGGGAGAGGGCTGAGGGGATTACTCAATGAACGGAGCAACGGTCTACTGGGATGACCAGGAGTGATCCAAAGAACCGCTCAAAAACTGGAACTATTTGTAGGGGAAAAAGTACTTGGAGGGCTAATCTTTTCCCGGGGAGAACAATAGGTGTTGCAATGAGAAAAAAAGCTCCACAATGGTAACTTCCTTTGCATGATGAGATTACAAGGTGTTATCAAAGTCTCAGGATCTTCGTCTTCATTTGGTTGTGGTGTGACTTCATGTAAATGATCCTCGCCTGATAGAATCTTTGCTCAACTTGGGGCAAACACACTAATCCCCTCAAGTTGACTTCTCAGGGGCTGAGAACCCTTTTTTATTGTGGGTTTGCCCAGCTTGAGATCTCCTGGGGCTATGTGACTGGGGATTTTACTGGCCTGACCTGGTTTTCAATAGTTCAACCATGGCTGCCTATGTGCTCATCCGGCTGACCTCTCAGGAACACAGAATCATATTTAGTATCAAAATTGTAGACCCCGGAATAGGGTTTTTCCAGTGGAGTAACAATTGCTTCCTTAATCTAGCCAGCACGGCTTCCCTCTGAGATGCCCGTTTCAGCCTTCTTCATGACTGGAGGCTAAGGGGCGCAGGTGACTGTGACCATTTCTGCACTACAGTGTTAAAGTGCTGCTATTCCACTATCAACCTCCTATGGAATTCTGGAGTTTGTAGTTTAGGGAAGGGCACTGCAAATTCTCAGCCAAAGAGCGCTTTGGTCTCAGTAAACTACAAACCCCAGAATTCCACAGGGCGTTGAAAGTGGAATAGCAGCACTTTAACACTGTAGTGCGGAAATGGCCTGTAATTCCTCCAAATCACTGCTGGTTCCTTCTCCCTCTGGACCTGGCTGGGGCAACTCTGCCTCTGCTTCTCCTTCAACTGCTGGGAATGTTTGCAAGTTGGTTTGGTCCATCACTGGCTCTGTTCTTGGCACAATCAGTTGTTCCTCAACCTCAGAGCCATCATCTTTCACATACCCCTCCTAATTTGGTCTCACCTGCAGATTTCAGAAGCATGTCCTCAAGTCCATAGTCTGAGTCATTTATAAAGATGTTGAATAGCATTGGGCCCTGAACAGTAAGTACTTTGTGCCAGCCTAGTCACTTCTCTCAAGGACAAAGAAGAGCCATTAGTGAGTATCCTTTAGGATCCATTAGTCAACCAATTACAACCCCACAACCCTACAAATTAATTCAGCAAATCACAGTGATTAAATGTGCCACCAGAACAAAGAAGGCCTTCTTCCATGCCCTCCCACAGTACATTGCTCCCTCTGGTGGGAGACAGAGGCAAATCCCTCCAATAGATCTCATCCTTTGGACAGGTGGCTAGAGTGTTTTTATGCAGATTATCAACTGTCTTGTATTCTTCTGAGTAAAAACAGGGATGAAACTAAGTAAATTAGATTGAATGCCATGATCACAAACTGTTTAAGGCTTTAGAGATTAAAATCAGCACTTTAAACTGATTATAGAACTGCAGCAGTAAGTTCATCCATTGTTGATTACCAGTGCCTTGATCCCACCAAAATTAAAATGGCCTTGTTCTCCACCAGGTGATGTTTCTGAACAATCTGGGGCCCATTCACAATATGCAGTTATAGCACTACATTACACTTTAACTGTCATGGAAACATCCCATGGAATCCTAGGTTTTTTTGGGAGGGAGAAGGATTTCTAATTCTAAGACAGAGAGCTCTAATGCCTCTTCAAATTACAGGTGTTGCCAGGGCCGTTAAAGTGGAATAGAGAGCTATAATTATAGGGAGTGAATGTGCTGTTGTAAATTCTGCCCCATGTAGAGGAGATTATATGAGACAAACCTAGACTCTACTAGTGCATTGTTAATAGTCTGTATACACCTTGATATGGTTTAATTGGCAAATATGATTTAATTGGAATAAATATAAATTATACTCAGCTATGGCTGCATGGCCATGCTGACTTAGAGGAAAAGCTGGCTACATACAGTCATTATAAACTAGATCAGGAAAGAACCAAGGTATAGCCAGGTCATAGTCAGGAAACAATCAGGGAAATTCCAGCAATAATGAACTTACAGTTTTCCTTCAGTGACTCAGCTTCTAGAGACAATAGCATCTGAGATGATCCCACAGGATGGCTGAACGTCTTAGCTCCTCTTCTTCTGACCAGCAAACTTCTCTTTTGCTCTCACACCTGTCCAGCAATTAAGGAGCTTTCAGGACTACCATATGACCATTGTCACCTAACACTAAGACTGTCAGCTCATTCCAGACACCATTGTCTACTCTCTGGACTCCATTGTTTATACTGCCAGACAAGTATTAGCACCTTAGTCCTCCAAGCAGAAAAAGATCATTTAACCCCAATTTTTGTCTAATCAACTCACAGTGCACTGGTTGCTGGTCATTGCTTTGCTGCTCCAATTCCCATTTTTAAATTGTCCTTGGACTCCCTGTCTAAGCACATTGCTCTTCGCTTCTCAGTTAGATTGGTAAATATCACCAATTTTGCCCTGAAAATCTCTCTATCCAAAACTTTCCTCCCTTTTCCTTCAGTTAGCCTTGTGAGATTGCATGACTGCTTGGATCTTGTGTGTGTGATTGCTATTCCCCCAATAAAATAAATAAGCTTACTTTTTGATCTCTCGCTAATTCTTCTCTGCACTAGTACCAGTAGATATAGGTGTAAAAGATCTCATAAGGTTATCCCCCTCTCACAGGTATCCTTTTTGACCTAATATTCCCCACCTTCTCATGGAGGCACTGGCATCGTCCATGTTTTGAGGTAACAACATGGATGAAGAGAGAAAAATTAGTTTCTTACTATCAAAAATGATGTACTGATTGATGTCGGGTTTATTAGGGATACCAGAAGCCACACTGGGACCCCCAAGGCTTCATTAAACCCCCTTGGATGTAATGACTGTGAGCTCTGTCTGACACAAAGACTCTGAAGGTAACACATTATGTAAAGCCATTGCTACCATAACAGCTGAAACAGCTATATCTGGAAAGTGTGATTTCTCCAAAGGCTTCTTCAGCTTCTGCCATGCATGGTTATTATGTTTTTCCCCTCCCTCCTCCCAAATAAGTCTTAAAAGGTCTCCATACACTGAGTTCACATTTTGATGAAATAAGACTGAAGGGCCCCGTTTTTGAAATTTCAAAACCATCAGGAAGCTGGCAGGTGAGATGGCTACGTTGTAGAACTGCCACCATCTCTCAAAACCGGCACAAATACGAGAGTGTCTCTGAACTTCTTTTGGTTTCCCAGCCAACATGCTCTTTCTGGAGATTGACAGAATCCTGACTCTTTCCCAAACTGACAGGAACAGTTGAGAGGTGGCATATTTTTAGTCCTTGCTGATTGGCAGTGTGATCTACATATCTGTACAGTCACAGCATGCAAAGTTAGGTTGGCAATGCTAGACTACCTGTACCCATTCCTATCAGTCTATAAGTCAGGATGGAAAAAGATGAACCAGTCTCCGTCGCTAGGGCTGAAAAATTTCCATGAAGAAAGGACTGCTGTCAGTATGGATCTGCTTTGCCAGAATTGCATGGTTGCTTTTCTTCTCATAGATGACTCTTCCAATAGGCAGATCATTCTGTTCTTCTGCTTTCTGTCATTTTGGCTGTAGAGACTAAAAGCAGCATTTTAAGCCGGATGTGAAAATGCACTGGTAACCAATGCAACTGGTGCATTACTGGTGCCTTTGATTCACCAAAATTCAGATGTCCTCACTTTGCACCAGCTGAAGTTTTTGGATCACCAGTGGTCTATTCTCTTCATTAATATGCTTCACATGAAAATTGTATGAAGATTTGCAATTGTATATCCTTTAAGTCTGTGTTTTAAAAGCATTTTTCAGAAAAAAAATTCTTTCTTTCTATGTATTTAGATACTTTTTTAAATGAAGAAAGCAGCTAGTAAGAAATTTTCAATTTGGTGGCGAGGCAACCATCACTTTAAAAACAAACAAAAAAACTATCAACTTTCAGAGAAAGCATTGACATTTCCATATCTATTATTTCCATATAACCTACTTGACAGGTTAGAAAAATATTGCCAACCCATCCCTTATTACTTTGTTCAGAATTTCTGACATTTTATTCATCTGCACATCACTCTTGCTGTAGGGCAGAACAACATTATTTACAGAGTGTGACTGGTTGTTCTTTCTTTTTGCAATGGAGTCCTCATTGTCTGCTTGGCTGTTGTCTCAATACAGAGATTTCAGTCAAGTTGTTAATCTGATTAATAACCATGTAAATGCTAGTGTCCACATGAGTGATCTTAATCTGATAGACCTCCTCTCTCCCTTGCATAAACTTTGGCATTGCTTGATCCCCAACTGCCGCTGGTATATTTAAGTCACAGCTTGTTAATCAGAATGGCCAATTGTGATCAAGCAATATTGATGTCTCTAAAGGCAACAGTTCAAACAGAGTGCATCAGGAGGGTTCCTAAAAATAACAGGCCATGAAGGCCGAAGCAAGAAAAGAATTTCTCAGTGACTGTAAGAGAGAAATTTTCCAAGGCTCAGAAGTTGCTAGGTAGCAGACATGCTAACGGATGGGCTATTAGCTGAAACTGTAGATGGTCACCATATGTTGACAGGGAACTAGAAGGCACATATATACACAAACATGGGTGACTCATAGACTGAACAGTAAGGTGTCTCTCCTCACCCCTTTGAGGAACCCTCCCCAATCACAAGATATCACTGGCCAACAGATTTATTGACGGCAGTCCCATCAAAGGCAGGTTTATGCCATCCCTTTTGCATCACCCAAATGATGAAATGTGTCACCCAAAGGAAGACATGAAAGGGGACACTCAAGTGAATACAATTTGCCCCTGCTAATTAATATATTTGGGGCAAAACTAACAACTTCCTGTTTTGTTTTGTTTTTGTTTAGAAAAAGATCACTTCAGAGCCCAAGGCCCCTTTCGCATGGCATTTTTCATGCAAAAGGGCCTTTGGAGCATCGCGTAATTGCGAGGAGTGTGTCAGATGACGTCTTCGCAATCGCGCAACACTGCCGAGGCCGGCAGGGCCCGATTGTGCACTATATCATGTTTGTCTTTTAGCTGAAAATGGTGTGCGATCGTGCATTGCTCTGGGCCCCCACGTACACTTACCTTGCGTGCAAAGCTCCAGAGACACAGCCCTTGTGCTTCCTCCCCCAGCATAGCCTGGGAAAACACCCAGCTTGTGGAAGGAAGAGGTGGAGCCCTCATGCTGCCTGCTGGATGGCAGGCAGCTCCTACAGAACCAAAGCAGCAGGGAAACAAAAGCTTCATGGACGAGGCTGTTCACGTGATTCCCGCATGACCGCATTGGACAGAAGTAAGGTGTGAAAAGGGCCTCTATCTGCCCAGGGAGGCAAAAAAAAAAAAAAAAAATGGCAAAAAGCCTCCAAAAGGTTGTGGCCCTCTTCTACAATTACTCGCTCCTGCTTTAGAGTAAGAAGGTGGATAAACAGCTCTTCTGGAGAACCCTGCCATTGGGTTCACCTGGAGGACACTCAGAATGAGGAAGGAGCTTTTCTAGGAAGCTCAGCAATGGTGGCTGCTCCCCTCCTGTGACTTTTCCACAGAAGGTCTAGCTCTTGACCAGTTCCCTAAGGAGATACATCAGACTCCATTTTCTTTCATTGTTCTATGTGGATGCAGAAGCTCTGTCCCAAATTCAACTACTCATCCTGTCTAAAGGAGGGCCTACTGAATCCACAGAACTAAATAAGTTATGACTTATCAACTTCCCGTTGTTCAAAGTATCTACTGTAGTTGAGGAAAAAAATGGACTTAGGCCTTCCTGAGGCATGCTGTTGTGCTATGTACATGAAGAACTAATTTAGTTGTGTGATATTGGTTCCAGACTGATTTGACATGTAAGAAAAGGAGAAAGGAACAAAACATGGACCCACTTTAAAGTATGCTGTATGAGAGTCTCAAAAAGCCAAGACTTTCCTTAATTTGCCAGTAAAGGTAATAAGTTTTTTGAAGTTACTTTCTGCACAGTTTCCTTCATTCTAAGACTAAGGGGAAAGGTTGCCGCAGCTCAGCGAGGAGGTATTTATTTTCATCTTATTCAAAACATTTGCAGGTCTCTCTTCAACAAAGCTATCAAAGCAGCATGCAATGAGAGAAAATAATAATAAAAAAGCATGAAAAATAAGATCACCTACAAACCACAAAACCGAGCAAAAGGGTAAACGTTCTGCATACAAATCCACAGAGTAGTCTGTAAATGTTTTTCTCTTTATGCAACATCATAAAATGGACTTGTTCTTCCATAATCCCTGGTAACACGAGTGTAAGTTACCAAGAGGACTCCAGCCACAATGAACAAGAAGAGGCACTCTTGTACAACCTGTCTTCCAGCAGAATCAGGCATCTACCAGTCTGCCAGACACCCAGGCACAGTTTGTCAAGGATTCTTCACACAAAAAATCAGTCTTGCTAATGTTCAATATTTCTCTATGACTGACGAAACAAAAATCTTGCTAACTTGCAGAACCTGATAAAAAAATTGTTTACTGCATGAGAAAAAACAAACCATGTTGGACTATACATCCCAGTCATGAGGCAAACATTGTGATCTCATTTTTCATTTGTGGTTTGGTTAGAAACTCCCTCCCTCATCAAACCATGTGGATTTTTAAAAAAAAAAAAAATCAGGGGCAAGGTGTATCTCATATAAAAGCAGAGAGATGGTGCATGCAACATGCAACAGTATGACCCATGTATGTGACATACAGCATGGTGACTACACTGGGGTGCAGAGCCTAAGGGATAATGTGGAGGGAAATTTCCTCTTCCTCTGGCTGCATAACAGTAGCTGGGGTGGGGGGTCCTAGTGATAACACTATATGCCCTCATATATTGGGGGCAAAAAAGCAACCAGAAATGAAGGAACAGTCCCTTCTTTCATGACAGTATAAGTGTTAATGGAGTCTGATGATCCACTACTGTCCTTCTTGGATCTAGGCTTCAGTGTGTAACATACAGCTTTTTCTTCTGGTTTTCTGTAAGAAAATTCATGCATGGGAGATAATAACGGTACCTAAGGGGGATAATCTAAGGCTGAGATCCTGCATCAGGGAGAACTTTGTATCTTACAACCTGTGGCTATCTCCACCTTCAGTGGATGTTCTCACAGTCCACAGATGCAGTATTAAGCTGTCATGGGTAGGAAACCTTCTTCCATCCATATTTTTTTGGGCAAAGTATTTCAGCATCCTTCATCATTGTCTTTTTTGACTAGGATTTATGAGATTAGCTATTGATCAATATATGGAGGGCTTATGATTATCAACAGTGGGCTAGGAAATGTTTTATCACTAGTTTTTACTTATATTTTCTTGGTTTGTTAGAAGTATTTTGGGCAGTCTGGATGGACAAGTATCATGATTGATGAAGTGTTACATTTCCTGCCTGTGCTGGGAGTTCAGAGGAAGATGGCCTTTGAGGTTCCTTCCAGTTTCCTTTCATGGAAGCACAGAAGTAGGTTTTGAAAGGAAATGTCACCTCTAACATTGCTCTTCAGCAACCAGTGGAATGGCACATGCAGCCTAAGACAGAGACAGGTGTTTTCAGCAAAATCCTATGGCTTCCTGTAGATATACCTGTCGTATGGATGACAGTGTGCCTTCTCTAACCAAGAACCCCTGCAGTCCATTGCTAGCAGTGTGACTTGAATCTGAGGAGGGGATGGAGCAAGCAGCAATCTATTTTTGGCATTTTTAAGCAGCATGGCTGCAAATAATAAAAGACGTGTGGGAATTGTGGCCATTTTGAAGTGTTGGATTTGAGCTTCAAAAATATAGCCAAATCTGTTGTGAAAACTGTTTCATATCTGTTACTCTACTGCCTATATTTAAAAGAACTAAATTAACTTCTCCCTGATTAGTTAGAGCAACACTACTGTTAATTTGCAGCCTTCCTATCATGCTAGTTCAGTGTGACAGAATTAAAGAGAGAGAACAAATGAAGGCACAAAATGATGTTATGCCTATAGATCTGGATGGAAGTAGGGATGTAAATGCATTTTTTGTCCCTGTTTGGTGAAAACAATGTAATGTAGAATATGTTATAAAAAATATTAAGAGAGGAGGCAAAAGGATCCCTCCAGACAAGAAAAAATCTTGGGTTTTCTTCACGTACAAACCAATTTTATTCTGGAAATCCACATGATATTGGTCCTGAAGCGGTGGAATATGCTGCCTTGGAGTGTGGTGGAGTCTCCTTGCCTGGAGGTTTTTAAACAGAGGCTGGATGGCCATCTATTGGGAGTGCTTTAATGTGAGTTCCTGCATAGCATGGGGTTGGACTGGATGGCCCCAGGGTCTTTTCCAACTCTATGATTCTATGATTCTATTTCCTAGAAACCTAGAAACCCCCAGCAGTACCATGGACTTTTCATTCTTCCTTCTCAGTTCAGTATAAATTAACATAATATTTTCTGAAGTCAAATGAAACTTAGACAAAAGTACAATAAAGACTAAAACCCTTTTATTAGTCTCAGCTTTAAGATAGTCACAGAACCAACTGGAATTACCTACATATTGATTCATCATGTTGCAACTGATTAAATTGATCTTCTCTAACTGGGACTAACCAAAAGGAGTGAACCCAAAGTCTCATTTTCTCTGCTAGAGAGAAAGAAAAAAAATAACCATATGATCCTTTTGCATATTTGAAGTAAGCTAGGGAGTCTTATCAATGATGCTGCCATCATGGAATCAGAGGACAACAGAACCATAAAATATCCATAGAGCTGGAACAGGTAAGATCAACCGCCTGGCCATGAAGAAATTCCTTGCTAAATCATTGCTGAGAAGTCGCTATCTCACCTCTAGAAAACCTCCAGCGAAGGAGAGTTCACCATCTTCTGAGGTAATGTCTTCCACTATCAAAAAGCTCTTAATGTCAAGAAGGTCTTCTTAATGTTTATTCGGAATCTTCTTTCTTGTAATTTGATTCCATTAGCTTAGGCCCTATCTGCTGGAACAGAAGAAAATGAGCTCATGTCTGCTTGTACAACACAACCTTTCAGATAGGTCCCTTTTACATGGCATTTGCAAAAGGGCCACCAGAGCATCACACAATTGCAAGGAGCAGTCCACGTGACGTCCTCACAATTGCGCGACACTGCCAGGGTCAGCAGGCTCCGATCGTGCACTATTTCATTTTTGGCTTGTAGCTGAAAATGGTGCACAATTGCTCTGAGGCCCCACATGCACTTACTATGCATGTGAAGCCTCCAGAGATGTGGCCCTCACGCTTCCTCCCCCAGCGCAGCCTGGGAAAATGCCCGGCTGTGCTGGGGAAGGAAGAGGTGGAGCCCTCACACTGCCTGCCAACCAGCAGGCAGCAGCTGAGTAGACAGACCAGAGGAGACACAAGAGCCTCTCACAAGAGGCTGCTCATGTGATCTCTGCGCCCTAGCGCCAGGAAGAGGTAAGGAGCAGAAAGGGCCATAGTTAGGGGTGGCTCTGGTACTTGACAAGTTTTCATCATGAATCTTGAGCTGGAAGAGTTATTGCTTATCCAAACATGGCTGCATTCCCCAAAGATACGTCTTTTGAATGGGACAGCCAATGTGGTGCAATGTAGATTTTCAAAATATGCACTGGGGAATCATGGGTTTCTCTTTGGGAAGGAAAATGATTAAAGACAAATTTCTTTGCAGGACAATTTGCACATTGCTATGGATGGCTGGATGGAAAAAAAAAAGGAGATGGAAGTGGACATTATTTATTTAAAGATATGTTTATCACGTCTCAGCCTGCCAGGGCCTCCAAGGCAAGGTACAACCAAGAAAAACACATTCTTTAGAAACAGACCCAAACAATCTTTAAAAATCCCAGTTTCTTTTATCCCCCAAACACATGCACATAGTTAAAACAGTTGTGAAAAAACAGCCAGGGTTTTGAGGACCAACAGCTTTTGTAGGCAAAAGTCAGTTCTTATCTGGCCACCAGAAGCTCCAAAGTGTTAGTGCCAGCATGACTTCCCTTGGAAGAAGGGGCTGTTGCAGTGGGTGGGGGGAAACAAACCCAAAACTACACTGTGCATTCATCAACCTAATATCTTGGTGTGGTGGGACATGCAGCAGGACTTCTTCAAATTCTGGACAGTCTCCTATAGAAGAAAATGGTCTTTCACATATCCTGGCCTGGATGTCAAATACAAGGCCATTTCCGCACTAAACTGTTATAGTGCTATTATTCCACTTGCAAAATCCTATGGAATCTTGGGGTTTGCAGTTTCAGGAGGGGCCAACCGGCCGCTCCCAAAACTGCAAACCCCAAGATTCCATAGGATGTTGCAAGTGGAATAATAGCGCTATAGCAGTCTAGTGTGGAAATGGCCCAAGACCTTGAATTGAGCTCAGAAGCAAATTGGAAGTCAGAGCACTTGCTACAAGATTGGTGGTTTGTGGTCCCTAATAGTGATGGAAGTAATAATCAACATTATTCATCTTAGGTTTAAAAAAACAAGTTTCTTGACTGTTAGGAACCCTTCTTGGGAAGAATGACAGAACATTGGGAATATTGCACAATTTTTCTCATTGTTTTTGAAGTGTCAACATGTTGTACAGGAATCATTTTGTGGAAAATAAAAAAAAATTGCACACACATTTATACAGTCTGATTTTTGTTCAATATGCAATGTCATTCACCTGATAGAGATTCTGATATAAGAAACCACATGTTCATTGCAGAATAATTCCTGCACAACACTTCACAACACCCAATATGGGGAGAATATTGCAAATGAATGTTCATTTTCTCCCATGGAAGGGGAGAAAATTACTTCACTTAATTGTTCTCAGATACAAAGTGATATAGTTGAGGATTTATATCCCTAATCCTCAAGATACACCCCAGATAACAGTCTGGCCACTCTGTTTTGTGGTAGATAGAACTACCAGATTCTTTTC
The DNA here is from genome assembly GCA_948474755.1 of Ctenosaura bakeri. NCBI lineage: Eukaryota > Metazoa > Chordata > Lepidosauria > Squamata > Iguanidae > Ctenosaura > Ctenosaura bakeri. Next base: position 27,732 of record CAOLHI010005611.1, read on the forward strand.
AAGGCAGTGCCACACACAGTGCATTAAAGTTGTCTGTGTGCATTTATTCCCATTTCAGGTAGAAAGCTGGACCTGGGGAGGGGTTAAGATAGTTTCTTTCTCACAAAAAGGATAGAACATTTTCTAATTACCTACTTCCAATATTGAATGAAAGTTATTGGAGTGAAAGTGTAGGAGGTATTGTTTCTGGTAATGCACAAATCAACAAAATGTTATCTCCTTGGGTTTCTCCACTTTTCATCTCTAAGCAACTTTTGATGCATTGAACTCTTAGGCTTTAACCCATTGCCAAGTTGAGTACGTCCTTTGAATCAATGGAAGTTATATAAGAGTTGATTTACTTTTTGTTTTCAGTAACCCTGCCTTAATTTGAACTAACTTTTTCATTTAGCACTGAGCTCTTTAGCTCCTCCATGATTTTTCACCAAAATTTTCATGGGGTGCTGTGGAGGTCCCTAATGCCCACAAAAACACAGTCCACGCTTTCTCCACCCTATTCTAAGGGATCTGTGTATGTATTTTCCAAAGGCATGCCTTTTTAAGAACATAATTTTTGCCAGTTAGTTCACTGTCATTTGCAGGTACTGAAACGAAGAAGGGTTAAGGAGTGCAGAATGCAATAAAACAGAACTTTTGGAACTTGATTTGTGGTATCTATGCATTGATTTGTAGAGAGCAGCAGACTGCCTACCATTACAGTTCCTAAACCAACTTCCCTGTATTGGCTATGAGAGAATATAGTGCAGGCTGCTGAGCTGCTGCCACTGAAATTGAGCCCCCATAAATGGCTAGTGCCAATCCCAGAGATGGCATCACACAAAGAAGCAGGGAACGGCATGGTGATGGGAGGCAGGGATTAGACAGCAAGTGTGATGCTCAGAAAGAACAAAAAGTAGTTGGGAGCAAGAAAGGAAAGAAGCAGAAGGAATGAGACTGATAGATGGAGACAAAAGGAAAGAATGGGAAAACAAGAATGAGGCAGATTGCATCAGAAGGGATGATTTGGGTGTGAGTGTGAAGAAGGAGTCAGACATAGGCCAGTTCTGCACTAGGCTGTTATAGCACTATGATTCCACTTTCAACTTCCTATGGAATCCTGGGGTTTGCAGTTTTGGGAGGGGCTGGCTGGCCCCTCCTGAAACTGCAAACCCCAGGATTCCATAGGAGGTTGAAAGTGGAATCATAGTGCTATAACAGCCTAGTTCGGAAGTGGCCATAGAAAGGGGCAAGGTGAGGAAAAGACTGCTAAAAGAAGGCTATTATTAGGGGGAAGATAAAGCAAGATGGGGTTGCCAACCATAACACATGAGGACTAGAGGGAGGTGTTACCCCAAAAGGTGGGTGATTCAGAGGTCCACCTGGGGACCTGCCAATGCCTCTATTATTAGCTTAAAGGGTGATCTGTGTGTGTGTGTGTATGTGTGTGAGTGTGAGGTTAATCTTATACGATCTTTCCACTTTTGTATACCAGTACTAATGCAGGGACACCAGTTGGAGATTTAAAAGAATATTATTTTTGGGAAAAAACACAGTCATGCATAAGATTCAAGCAGTCTTACAACCATACAAGGCTGACCAAAGGAAAGGAAGAAAAATGGATAGCAAAGGAGTTGGGTTGAATGATAGAATGATAGAAATTTGGAGACTGAAAGAAAATTTTGATCAGGGACAGAATTCTTATTTGGGGGGCAAAGCTTTCATTTTGCTACACCCCTACCCATGCCCACGATACTCAGACAACTTATTGCACAATGCTAGGACTCTGTATTCATGAACATGAACCAGATTTTGCATGATCAAGGGCAATTTCATTAACTTGGTCTGCAACTATGTGATATAGTTCCATGTTCCCAGGACTTCTCTTTCCACCCAATTCTCACCCCCCACTTTTTTTCCTTCTGAGGGATGTCATTGGTGGTCCTGTCATGCAATGATGATATGACTTCAATGCAATAGGAATGCAACATAATGTAGAACAGGCTTCATTCTCTCCCATAATGTGAACTTTATTACATAGTTTATGCCTCTCGTAAAATTGTCAGGCCCTCCGGGAGCAAAAAAGATGCACTATAAACATGAGATATCATTCTGCAGCTTATTGCATATATTTTCTTATTTTTTTTCCCCTTCTCTTCCAACTCCTTGTCCCTATTCCACTTGGGGGGAAAAAATCCATGCTTTTCCACAAATGCCTCTTTCTTTTCACAAGAGAGAGTTAAACCATGACAAAGGTCTATAGGTTGGAAATGGCAACATCTATCCATCAAAAAACAGACGTGACCACGAAAGCCAATATGCCAATCAACAATTTAAAAAAAAATCCTTCCTCCTTGCTAAATTTCTAAATTGATCCTTTATGGAAGATTTAAATTAAAACCAATGAAACTATATTCCTTTCCCGATTGTGATGTGTCGTATGAATTATAACATCAATAAAGGGGAAAAAAACCTTATGGGATTAACATTGCTATACACACAAGGCCATTTACATGTTAGGGTCTCATTTATGAGGCCTGTAAAAGTCTGGGGGATTTACTTTACAGTTTGTGGGAGGCCATTTATGATGTTACGCATCAATTTACAATGTCAACAATTGTGTTAGCAGTAAAAAAAAAAAAGGCAAAGCCTATATATCATGTTGGTATTTTTCCCTCTCTCCTTTTCTTCCATGGCTGCTAGTCCCCAAATTCTTGTTCTACCATAAATCCCAGAAACAGTCTGCTTTATGGTTTATAAGGGACAGATATTTTTCAAAATATTTCCCCCTTAAGTAGTTTACATTTGGATTTCTGTTTTGAAAGCCAAATCATACTTTTTCCTATCATAATACCCCTAGAGCAAGGTACACATCAACACAGTAGGCAGTTATATGGAACATGGGTTTTCTCTAACAGACTCAACACCGTTCCTTCCTCATACACCATCTTAGTGGCTCCAACCAGCCATAAATCAATTTCCAATAGCCAAATAGAACACATTAGCATTTTATGGCAATCCAATAAAGAAATAAAAGCACCATTTCCTTGTATCTTCATTTGGAGCTTTGGGAAGAGTTCTTGGGGAATGCTTTCAGCTTAGACCTGGAACTTGTTGTGGAGAACACCTCAAAATGATTTCCCATCATCCTTTCCACTGCTGTCATGGTTGGAAGCAGACATTTTGGTTCTTGTAATTCTAGGTTCCTTCACTTCAAGCCTTTCTTGTTTCTTCTAATCCAGAACATATCAGAGTAAAGGCAGTTACATTTACACTTTGCTCCTTCCTTGTCTAAAGCAGGGGTGGAAGGAATATTTGAAAATGTTTGAAACGTTATATGTATATATATATTTCAAGTATTGAGAAACTTGACTGAGAAGAATCTTGGACTGATGAGAATCTTTGGAGTTTAAGGCCATTTCTGCATGGGGCAAGGGAATGGCCCCATGACGCTACTTACCGGACTTTTGGGCTCTCTGGTCCAGTCCATGCTTCTCCAGAGCAATGCATGGCCGCCGCTCTGCACTGCTCCGGGGACAAAAATGGTGGCTTCCGGTTAGTTGAGGGTCTTGACCAACCGCTGAAGTTCACCAGCCTAAAGCCTGCCCCCAGCAGATCACAGGCTCGCACCAATGCAAGCCTGCAAATCTGCATAAGGGAGCAGGCTCGCAGTGGTGTGCTCCGTGCTTTTGAAAGACCTGTTTTTAGCAGTCTTTCAAAAGCACGCTGAATGACCACTTGGGGTTATTTCGGAGCGGGCTGGGATGCAGATGTACATTAAGTAGGTTCAACCCAGTCCACTCCCAGGCGCAGACGTCCTCCCTGGAGGATGCTCTGCCCCATGTCAAAAACCCCGTGTGGAAATGGCCTCAGACTTATTCTGTACAAAATTCACACATAATCACTTTGCACAAAAAAGATCATTTTCTATGCAGAAAATATGTCTCTTTAGAATATTGTGTTCTTCACAGAAAAAAGATGGTTACTGCACCAAAATTTTGTCTCTGAGACTTATTTTACATAAACTTCACACTTCACTGAATTGAATAGAAAACAGCACATTGTTTCCTGTGCAGAAAATCCTGTGTTTTTTTTTAGGCTAAACAACCACAAGTAAATTCTTTGCACAATAAGTCCCTGTTACTGGGCTGTACACCCCCACTCCACAGTACAATTGGCATATATTATTTAACTGGCATGAAACATACATTGTACACTGAAATGGCTGCAAGGCTATGCTGGTGAAAGAGGACTGAGTGAACATGTGTGATGAAAAAGTAGGTCAGATGGGACCTCAGGGCATGGCCAGGGAAGCACCGGAAATAACAGACTTGCAAATGTCCCTCAATGACTTGACATTTAGAAAGAGTAATGGTCAAAACTGCTTTCAATTGTCTTCAACCCTCTCCTTCTTCCCATTTAATTTTCCCTTTTTTCCCATACCTGCCCAACCATTAGGAGCTCCCAAAATTCCCACCAGTCCTTTTTCACCTAATGCTAAAACCATTAGCTCATTCCAGACCCCGTTGTCTACTCTGCCAGAGAGCCATTAGCACCTTCCCCCATTAGGTGGAAAAAGAGTATTTAAACCCTTCCTCGGAGAGAGACAACTTGTGGTACAGCAGTACACTGAACATAGGCCATCATTCTGCTGCTCCAATTCCTGTTCTTGTACTACCCTTGGACCCTTAGGCCCTTTTTGCACCTTACTTGGTGTTGCTGGCATCATGCGGGGATTGCACAAAAAGCCTCTTGCTAGACCAAATCACATCCACTGCACTTCCCTCCACACCAGCTCCATGCTGAATGGAAGGAAGTGCGATAGCTCTGCCCCTTCCTTCCACAGCATAGCTGGGTATTTTCCCAGGCTGCACTGGGGGAGGAAGCATGGCTATCGCACTTCCTGAGGTTCCACATGCCAGGAAAGTGCAAGAGGGACACGAGAGGAATGCACAATCATGCATCATTTTTCTGAAAATGATATACTACACGATTGCTGCAAAATCACTACGGAAGCAATGCACAATTGTGAGAACGTCATGTGGAACTGTCCTCGCGATTCTGCATTGCTCCCATAGCCATTTCACATTCCAAGTCACATGCAAAAAGGGCCATTATGTCTCCCACATAACTTTGCCTCTTCTCTGCAGAATAGAGAAATATCACCCACGTCACCCTAACTTCTTGCTATCCATGCTGTCCTCCTTTTTCCTTCAGTTAGCTCTGTGTGATTGTGAGACTGTTTGGATCTTGTGTGCATGTGATTATTAATTCCCCCAATAAAATAAAACATGCTTTGAATGTTCCTGCATCAGTACTGGTATACACAGATGCAAAGGATTCTGCTATGTTACCCCCCTTGCAGGTCTCCCCTTAGAGCTAACATTCCCCACTGTTTCACAGAGGCACTTGCATTGAGGGTGGACCTCTGAGTCACCCACATTTTGGAGTAACAGTCCCAAATTGTGAATAGCATGCAGTTTTCCAAGACTTTTTCACAGAGGAAGAGAAGTGCTAAAATTACTTGTTGCTTTCTTTGAGGAGAAACTTAGAGCAGAAAGACCTTATCATCACATAATACATAATCATTAAGTGGCCATCACAATGTAATATATTTTCTGTATTTCAAAGATAATTAAGGACAAGAAACTAGCAGTTTGTAAGTGATTACTTCTAAGTGCTGATGGTAAAGTGTAATTTCAGACCGTGTCCTTCATGTTTTGTGAGGGAAAATACATTACTTGGTAGGATCAGCTGCATTGAAAGGAGAAAGCACAAAAGTGGAAAAAAAAGTGTGCTATCTTAATTTTTTTAAAAAAGAAAAGAAAAACACCTTTCCTCTTAGTAAAGATGAAACATAAACCAGCAAAGGAGTGCAGTCCAAAGTGATATAAAGGTATGACCTGTGGAGGGGGGGAAGCAATTTGAAGTATCCATGAAAGGGTTCTCTTTGCTAAATTTTATTTTCAAATTTTTCTAAGGCACAGTTGACAATATTCAGGCTTGAAGGGCTCTGTGTCACACTGCTCTGACCATATTCCATCGCCTTTTGAACAGATGATGCTGTTGCCCATATTTAAAAATGCCAGGGCATGCCAAAATGTCTTTTGCTCACCTACAAAATCCTTCATAGGAAAATGCTTCAGGCATGCTCCTTTGTCTCTGCTCTTTCTGACCCCCCTCCATCTGCGGTACATGATTATTTGATGTGCTGTCAACTGTGTTGAAACAATAAGCTCTGGAGGGTTGAGCTGCTGGCCTTCATGAGAGTGAGTTTTGCATCAGGGCAAAGTTCAGAGAAAGACGTTCAATGATATTTTAAGTTGAGGGGGAGAGGTGCTTAGCTGCTTAAAAGGCAGGGGAAGCCAAACTAAGGACTGTTTAAAAAGCCACAGGGTGTATGGTATTTCCTGCTTCAGGAGTTCTTATAGGTTTACCTGGAAGAAACTCTTCATCACAGAGAAGATAATGGCTGGTAGCCTGTTAGTGACATGCAAGGGCATAATTTCAACATACACGTGTACATGTCTTTTATTTTTCCTTTTTTTATTTGTTTTTCTGGAGCTTGATATTGTCTTCTTTCCTCCACAATAACCAAAGAATGCTCTCCAGGAATGTCACTGTTTCCCTGTGAGAGCCCACCTCTAGCTATTCAGTGACTGCAGGTGGAGGCATACCTAGCATAAACAGCACCTAGGGCAAGCACGGAAGTTGTGCCCCTGCCTCCAGGGCTGCTTCCTCCTCCTCTTCCTCCTCCTTCTCCTCTACTGCTACTTCCAGTATAGGTTTTTTTCTTTTTCTTTTTTGTGCTTTTCTGGCATTGGTGCCCAGGGCACATGCCCTACTTGCCCCACCCTAGATACAACTCTGCTTGGAGGGAGCAAGCAGAGAAGCATTTGGCTAGGTTCCCACAGTCAGACACATCTCTGTTCCCCTCCAGCCCTCTATCAGCCGCCCAATGGCTTGTGTTCCCATTGCCAGATGCAAAGGGATTGCATTATCCACTGAGACCTCTGGAGGACCCCAGTGGATAGTGTCATTACCTGCATCTGATTATGACAACATAGCCAAATGCTTCTCCAATTCTTTCCTCTCTCTCTCTCCACAAGCCACTGAATATCTGAGGGAGGCTACAGTGGCTTACTTAGCAGTGCATCCAGGACTGGGATGAGAAAAGAGCCATAGCATAATTCCGCCTATGAAGCTTCAGTATTCTCTGCAATGTGGCATCTCAACCATTGTGGAAGTCCAAAGAATCCATTGCAAAGACCGAGGCCATTTCTGCACTATGCTGTTCTAGTGCTGTTATTCCACTTTCAACAACCTGTGGAATTCTGGAGTTTATAGTTTACTGAGGCCAAAGAACTCTTTGGCTGTGATTTCTAAATGCCCTTCCCTAAATAGCAAACTCCAGGATTCCATAGGATGTTAAAAGTGGAATAATAGCACTATAACAATGCAGTGTGGAAATGTCCCTAGACTATAAGGAAAGGGTAATCTGCAGAACATTTTTTTTTCATACTTCATACAGAGGGATGTAATACTGCATTTCTCTAGGGATCCCTTTCAAATCGAGCTAAAGCTGCAAAATTCTCTTCTTTCTACACAATAACCAAAGAACACTCTCCAGGAAGTCACTGTTTCTTTGTGAGAATCCATTCTGTAATTCCAAATCTGTAATTCCTTAATTCCAAATCACCTGTCCTTCCTTCCAAGGGAGAAAGAATGCATTAGCATTCACCATTACTGTGTTTTATTTTGGTCTGGATCTTTGCATTTTAATATTTCTTTCAACTCATGTTGGGCATGAATATGTCACTGTTGATTTCCGTGCCTCACTGAAACATGATTAAAATATATATTATTTTAAAAAAATTCAACATTGATGCAATTGTATGTATGGTTGTCTCAGGATTCTCCTTATTTTTTCCTTCTTCTTCTTCTTCCTTCTCCGCTACAGGAGCATAAGAACCACATGAAGAAACCTGATGCAGTAAAATATGCAATGTTTGAAAATAATTCCTTCAAAAATAATTTATTATTCTTAATTCATTAAAAATTGCATCAATGAATTTAAAAAAACATTATTTTAATAATTAAATAGTAATAATGTTAATTTAACATTTCATATTCCTTAATTGTCGGTCATCATGGTAGTTTGATGTGGGTTTTTTACTTAGTAATTTAAACATTTAGATAAGGAACAGAGTATTTAGATAAGCAACAGAGTAATTTTTGTTACACTTTTCTGAACAGTTCAATATTGTCAAATTATTTTTATTTCAGGGGGTAATGCCAAGTTCTAGCACTAACATTTCCAAACAGTGGTCATAGGCATAATCATATCAGTACAGTTTCTCTGCAGTGACTCACAGTGATTCACATGTGCATCCGTAATACAGAGCATGAATTGGAATTGAATCTAAATTCATCCTTCTTTTATTCTCTATACAATTCACAAGTGGCATTTGAGGCTGGTGGCATGTAATTGCATGGAGTGTAACTGCAACAAGCCTGTTTCAGTGGACATTTACTGAAACAATCAATTTCTCTCAATCCAGTCCTGTTCTTCCAAATATATATATATATCTTTTGGTCTTGGATGCTGTAAAATTCAGCTTTTAAAAACCTAGATTTGGCACTACAGTCTCAGAGATGAAACTCTGTTCAATGACTCCTAATGGGCTTTTTTCCAAATCTCAGTGCAACCTGACCCATGAATGAATGAATGAATTAAAGAGAATTGAAGGCATGGCTCAACACTCGCTAACTAGTACTACTGCCAGGTCTTCAGGTGCTCGCTGAAACCTCGTGGAATTGCTGTGCTTCTCCTGTTCCATAAGGAGACCAATTTCAGGGCAAGAAGCAATAGAGAAGAGTGTTCAATTGTTCTCTGTTGAACTCTTTAAAGCTTGGACACCATCTCCATCCATTTCCACACTATATCAGTATTCATTGACTCACCATGAAGAGCCTTGAAGTGTATGCATGTGTGTTTGTATACAGAGGAGGCACCGGATCCCATTTGAACTCAGATGCTAAGCAAGGTCAGCCCTGGTTACTACTTGGATGGGAGACCTCCAATGAATACCAGGAGTTGTGGGCTATATTTTAGAGGAAGGAGGTAGGAAAGCCACCTCTCTGTATTCCTTGCATAAGAAAGCCATATGAAACTGATGGGGTCACTATAAGTCAACAGGTGACTTGTAGGTGCACATGCACGCGTGCACAGGCACACACACACACACATTTTTCCTCAGTTGCATTTCACAAGTCTAATATTCTTATGACTATTACCTGTGAATGATTCTGGCTATTGGATATTGACATTTTATGTCTGAAACAGAAAATGGGGGAGGGCTGGAGGACCTTATTTTGTCTCCTGGTTTCTTTTGCACACAAAAACTCATATTCACATTGTTGCTGTTTTTTTCAAAAGGAAAAAAAAGAAGTTTCTAAAGATGCAAAAAAAAAAAAAGGCTGAAAAGTTCCTTTTAGCATGAGGAGGGGATCCTCAAAGCATTTTTGAACAGGTTCCTTTTTAAAATACCACTTCTCGGCATGTTTTCTCTGCAGAATCACCAACGCGGAGCCCAGGAAGAGCTTCCTGCTGCCTGCCAGCTTCTGCCTCATTACTTATGCATCGTTTACCCTTTGAGATTTGCTGAGCTAATCAAAAGGAATGGCTGTGTTTGGTGAACTGGGATAGCCTCCAGAGCAGGAATGCTTAGCAGTAGGTTGGTGTTGACTTAGGTTAACAGTGGTCTAGATAGGGCTTACAGATTTCTTTCCATGGCAAAGTTGCCTGCTACCAACTCCTTAGGAACAGATGCCCTGTTTAGTAGATGCATGTTACAGAGACACTACTAAGGTTGTGCATCAGATCTGGGGGGAAGACCAAAGCCGAGGTTAAATCAGATCCCTTTGTGTCAATACTGACCTGCTTGAGATTCCTCAGGCTCTCTTCAATGGCAACTAGAAGCAGGATTCTTGAATCATGGGGCTTGGCCTCTCTTCTCTTTTCCTCAGGGGAAGAAGGAAGAATTTCAGGGCAATAGCACTGCTTTTTAAAGTGTGTGTGTGTGTGTACAAAGTAGACACCAGATCCTATCTGATCTTGGAAGCTAAGCAGAGTCAGCCCTCATTAACACTTGGAAAGCAGTTCACCAGTAAATACCAGGTGCTGTGGGCTATACTTCAAACAAAAGAACTGGCAAAACCACCCCTCTGTCTTCCTTACCTTAAAAGCCCTATGAAATTCATGGGGTCACCATAGGTCAACAGGTGATGTGAAAGCAGGTACACACACATACACCACACATACACACATTTTTTCTCCATTCTTAGATTTGCTGTTTCAGATGTGAATTCCACAGTGTGTGCAACTATGATTGATGCTTAAAATGTATATTCCTTCATGACATAAGGGATTGTCCCTTATAAAGTCACCATGGACTACCCCCAGTAACATCACAAGGGGTTGTTTCTAGATCTTGGAGTCATGGAGTTGCAAGGGTCCATCTAGTCCAAAAGCCTGCAGTGCGGCATTTTCAGCTAAAGCACACTGGACAGTAGTGGTCCAGCTTCTTGTTGAAGACATCCAGAAAAGGACTCACCATCACCTGTCTAGGCAATTGATGTCATGCCAAACAACTCTTTACTGTTGAGGAGAATCTCAGGTCTGGGTCTCAAATCTCAGGGCTTTGTTTATTTCTAACCTGGCATTCCTAACCTGGCATAAAGCTGGACCCCCTACAATAGTGATTTTTAAAAATTTATTTATACTTCATGACACACACTTTTCTTCCAGAAATGATATTTAGGTTTAATTTGTCTGAATGGGAACGTGTTGAAGACAAGTGGGGTTCCTGAGAGTCTGAAAGTTTCACCATCTAATTTCAAATTATATTCTTCTCAGGGGCTCTTCTGTAACTATGCTAAGAGTGGATGTTATGACTCAGATAAATACTACAGTTGCTACCTCCTTCCTTGGGCATTTAAGTCTTTATGGAAGGGAAGGGGAATGGGTGAGAAGTGGGAGACAGGAGGGAGAGGAAGAGAAGAGAAGAGAGAGGGAAATTAGGACTAGTTGAAGTATTTTTAGAAGGTTTTCTTTAATTGAAGTTTATTTTGACTTGCTTTAATCTTGGGAAATCTAACCTATACCCATCCTTTCACATTCCTAATTCACATTCTTTTCCCCTTATCAACCACAAAAACAATTTTCTCAGTGTTTTCTTTTCCTGCAGTGTGTAGCTGCAAAATTTCCGTGTTCATTAGGTCCTTGCTGATGTTCCAGAGAAAGTCATTGCTACTGTGAGAAGGTATCTCTGTGATGTCTGCTGCTCCAACTCAGACTACCCCATCCTTGGAAAATGAAGGGAGTAAGTGTTTCTAGGAAGTGAAGGGAGAGAAGGAGGAACTCTCACAAAGACCTGCATTAAGAGCTACTTAGTAGGAGATTCATCACCCAGAAATGTATAGAGCTGGCAAGAAATCCTACCCTTAAGATTTTAGTTCAGACTGGCCGTCTCAGTGTGATGATACAGCAACTTCACATTTCTTCAACTCTGTCAAAAGATCTCACTTCTAGCATGAGGCCAAGACACTAAATGATGGGGAATGGTTGTGATGTTTTTGCAATTTGTACAAAATACACTTTGCTTAAAACGCCTCTTTGTGAAGGTGTTACCCTGCTTGCTTGGGGGTCCCTTAGGGACACCTAAATGCACTCTCAGTTATACAAGTTGGGGAAATTAGTCAAAGAGCACAAGCTATCAATGAGAGAGGCAGGACAACGGAGTGGAATCTTTTACCCAATGTTTACAGGGTCAGACCCAGTCAGAAATCACACAAATTGTTCAAACTTAAGTATTTTATTGACATAAATGTTAAAATCCACACAATCACTCAGCTGCACTCACTCCAACAAGCATACAAGACTATAGAAAGTTAGAAAGAGGTGAAAATTAAGAGAGAGAGAGAGAGACATAATACTGTACCAATCCAGAAGTCTTCAGCTGGGAGAAAACAATCTCAGTCATGCCTTTAGAGGCTGAGGGGAGCTTACCAGCTTCATGGTTTGCAGATCTGAGAGAACTCCTAACTCCAAAACTCCCAACTTCAAAACCAAACTCTCCAAAAAGAAGAAGGAAAAGGGCCTAGTTATAGAGCTGACCCATGTCCTGGGGAAAACAGATGACTGCAGTTTTTATTAAGATGGATTTCAGCTTTTGTAGTTCAAAGAAAATACAACCAAACATCCTTGTAGCTTCCTGGAAGATGAGTATCTCATCCAGAGATGCATACCTCAAAGTGCCAAATTCCAGGCTGTTTGCATTGTTTATTTGTTCCCAGAGAGTTATTGTCTCCTGATCGCTGCTGAAAATCCATTCAAGTGGCCTTTGAGCCATTTGCAAGATTTACCCAGGATGTTACAGAAAACCAGCTACTCTTTTGATCTATCTCCATAGCTTTACTGCCTACGTGTCCTTCCAGTATATCTCTATGGCTCACTATGTTTGATATACAATAATTAGGATCCTCAGGACATAGTTTTTAGGTATGCTAGGGGGCTTACAAAGGCAAGCATACACATACAATAAGCTAAGACAGGACAGGCTGAGTGACACATTGACAAAGACACAAAACAGCCCATCCAATGCTTCTATTTTCATTAGAAGGAAACAGTTGCCACACTTTCCAGAATGACATATTTTACAGAATATGAACAAAAACTGCTTGTGAAAAATGGGCAGATATTTTCCAGGGTTGACAACCAAAACAACAACTTAGACCACTGCTTTGGACCTGTTGGTCACTGTGTGAAGATAAAACAAGACATATCGCTCATAAAAAATAAGGCTACCTCATCTGGATGGATGCAGTCTAGTTTCCATTATGCTCATTCACCTACTCTATATATGTTACTTTTGTAACTGGTAATAGAAGGAACTGCACTAGAGGACTGTTACAACAGATCCTTGCTGGCTTATTTATGTAGCAACTGTCTGATTAAAGAGCAAGAAAGTGAGGAATGAAAACAGAGATGGAAAGAAAATTCAGATATATTTAGAAAATGGTTAAAAAAAAAAAAAGAGTGTTTGGAGACCTGGATGAAGAGAATGTTATTTCCTGCCTAGAAAATTCTGGTTTCAATTGTGGAAAAAAATGGAAAATTTGCACAGAATAAGTCCCAAAATCCAAACAATCTTCAAAATCTGCAGTTTTGAAAGATATCCTTACAGAGGAAAAGGAATTGCTACAATTATCCATTGCATCCTTTGAGAAAGAAATTAGTGAATAATGACTTCTCTAGATGGAAACTGAGCTAGCTTCCCTACAGAAGGTGACGCAAGTCAAAAGGGGCCTCTCTTCAGATCAGGGACAAATAATAAAATCAGATGAAGGGGGAAAAAACGATGGTCAACATAAAGAGATACTTTGGTTCAGGTGGTGAGGCAGTTATTCTTGGACCATAATGCCATTCTGGAAGGAGAAAAAACATAGAAGCTCAAAATGGATGCCTAAAAACCTTTGTATTATTACCAATTAGAGTTTACAAAGTTACTTCTTAAAGGTAATTTGTGATAGTTAAACATCCCAAACTCCAAAAGTCATTAACTGTTACAGTGGTACTCCTTACTCTTTTTCTTTCTCCAAAGTAATTAAAATGCTTACTTTGAAAAGCACCAAAATGGTAGCAAGCTGTTACTTCAGCCCAGGCCCACCCTGTGATAGCACTAGATATCTGTTTTTGATATCAAACAATTTGGCCTTCCTCTGCCACCCCGCTCCACGTGTTTGCAAGGCCTCTGAACAAGCACGTAAACAGACGCAGCCGGTAATTGCTGGACCTTCCATTCTCCACCTAGGCAGGCAGAACAGAGCCACTCCGTTGCTTCAGGGATCTCTCCTGCAAACTCCCTTTTGCTCAGGCACGAAACTAACAAAGGCACCCGGTCCCGAGCCAATAGTGTTACAAAGACGGACTAAGTACTGTAGATTTGCATACTGGGTACGCTATTGCTGATTCTGCGCTAAGCCAATCATGTTAAACTTGACCTTTTCCAAAGCTTTGTCCTGCTCCAAACTTGCATTGTTCTCACCGAGTAAGGCATGGCCTGCAGTTACAATTCACCCTATATAAAGCCCCTGATGCGGAGACCACCTCGGACAGCTTGGATCACTCCCAAATTCCATCCAGTCTTGTTGCCGCTGTGTCTGGTGAGCCATCCCCTCAGTCCTACGTACTGAGACTCCATTTCCACGAACCCATCTTCAACTTCTTCAGGACTACGAGAAAGGTGTCGTATCACCCATTTTCCCCGAAAATCCATATTTCTAATTCTTCCGTTAGCTGTGTGATTGTGGTGTCTTTACTGTTTGTTTGTCTTTCAATAAAACATCATTTTTGCTATTTTAAAACCTGTCTGAGTGCTTGACTGACCTGACCCCGTAGATGCTGGGCTGCAAGATCCCTGCTAAGTTACCCTGCCTCTCGCTAGCTTCAGTGAGTGCTCCAGCTAATTTCCCCAACTTTGTAATTGTGTTTTGGTTATTTGGGCGCCCCTCCCGGGACCCCCAGAGAACAGGGTAACAAAGCCATGGGTCAAGGGTACAAACACAGATTCCTCCAACTCACCTTGTCGCCTCTGCACTCACAAGGGCTCATGAGGCAGCATCACGAGGTACAGCAGAAGCTAGTACTTAAATATAAGCACCAGTTCTTCAATATATGTAATTAATAATAATCAAATATAAGTGAGGGTGTTTTATTTTAATGAATTTAATAATATTTAATGAAGTATTAATTTGGAATTAGTTTCAGCTAATTTTAATCTATTTTACATCTTTTTATCTATTTTTAATGCATTTTTTATTTTTTTAAAAATACTCTTTAACCAGCCTTGAAGCACTTTGATGATTGAAAAGTCAACCTCAGGCTCATGGCAGCTTCCCACTCCTGTCCAAGAGAGACAGAATATTTGGAGAACTGGAAGAGAGAACTTATGAAAGGTTGGTTTGGAGGACCTGGTTTGGATTTTCCACTGTGATCCCAGCTAACTTTATCTTTGGTTTCCCATCTCAAATTAATTATAAAATATTGCAGTATGTTGCATTTGGTGGATGTCAGTAGAATCCACAGGTAGGGATTGAAGGGTATAAAATTCTTTCAAGACTGTCCTCAGAGCCCCGGATGCACACACTCAGCTTTGTAGATGAGGGACATCTTTTCAAATTTCCTGTCTGGCAGGTTGCACTTCTGCCAGGTTATGATGATTGATCTAGTAGTGTACAGAATATAATGTCAGCATGTTAGCCAATCCCCACCTCATTTAATCTTACTTATCACAGTGTGTAACACCACACGGACGGGTGCATCAGGGAGATGAAATACATCTGCAGTGGAGAATCATTGTTCCTATCGGAGAGAGACAGAAGTCAGAATTCATTTTAAACAGATGGTAACTTAAAGCTTGATTGTGCGGAGTGTGCCACAGTGGAGGTAGCATCAAAGTTTGTGAACACCTGCACCAGCAGTGAAACCAAGAACTTTGGCAATAGGAAAGACAGAGACAGGTCACATTAACCTGCCAGAGAAAAGATGAGCATTTTCCTTGTGTCGTGTGGCATACACTAGGAAACTTTGTATTCACAGTCTGAAGGCAAGCCGTGATGCAGACAGCAAGTCAGGCAGGAAGATCATCAGCCTGGAAGGAGGAATGGGAATCTAAAGACCTTTTCGCACCCTACCTTGTCGCGGCAGCGGAGAGTGGTGCTCGTGCAAGCAGCCATTCACGCAAGCTGCTCATGACAGCCTTTTTTGCCTCCCACATCGCCTTCCTTCTCGCGCAACCGTCGCACGAGCGCCCCACCCCTTTCTTCCGCAGCGCAGTCTGGGAGTTGTAGGCTGCGCGGGGGGAAGGAAGCGTGACCGGGTCACCTTGCCGACACACTGCACAGAGGTAAGTGTGCGAGGGCACCACAAGCATTGCGCGAGTGTGGGGCATTTTTGACTTAAAGCCGAAAATCAAAAAATGCACGCACGCCCCACTTTAGCCTCGTGAGCGTCACATGAGTGGGAGTGCGTCATACGGAGCACTGCTCCCACTCACGCAACGCTCAAGGGGCGCTCGTGCAAAAAAAAAAAACATGCGAAAAGGGCCTAAGAAAGTTCAGTCTGTGCTGCCTAGTGAGATGCTCAGCTAGAAAGTCTAGGTAGGATTTGAAATATATATTAAAAAGGCTTTCTTAAATGGTAGAAAGCCTGACAGGGAGATTTCAAGATGGGGAAGAATCTGCATAGTTTAGAACATGTTCTGCATGAATAAATACATGTGGGGATTTTTTACATAGAAAACATCTGTTTCTACCAAGGAAACAGAATTTTCTATGCACAAAACAGTAATTTCTGTGAAGAAAAGATGTTTTTCATGAAATGCTATTTTCTGTACCAAAAAAAAAAAAAAAAAAATCTGCACAGAAATATTGTTCTCTGTGCAATCCCCATGTTTTCTCCCCAAAAGTGTATTTTTGGCACATCCCAGGTCAGAGATGTGTGTTTATATATGTGTGCATTTAAAAAAGTAAGATCTCCAAGTCCGATGAGCAACATTTTTTTTTTACCTGCACCACTTGAAATAAAAATGGAGAACGAGAAAAGTGAGGTAAGTAGGACCACGTTTTGTTCAACAATTCACAGCAACTTGGAGCCTGGAAAAGTTACTTTTCAGAAGGCCATACTTCCAAACTCATAAAACAATTTCCTGTGAGAAAAGGAAATTCTTCTTTTAGCAAATATCTTTAATGCTAGAGAGAATAAGATGAATGGGTGAATCGGTTGACCTCTAAGGCATCTCTCAGGTCAAAGCCAAATGTTAGAAGTTCACCTTGAACACAAAGTGAGAACTTGGAAAGATCATCCATGCCAAACCTCAACAGGAAGCCTTCAGGTTGTGGTTGCACAGTTGTCAACTTGAAGCCACGCGTGTATTTGACGACACTCTATTGCCTAGGAAGATGTTCCAAGCTGAACTTCTAGTGGAAATTCTAGTGAATTTCAGATGAGGGAAGTCTATGCCCATGGTGACTGTGGGACTGTGGAAGTTCTAGTCCAAAAGAGACAATGGAGAAAAAGCAGGAAATAGAAAGTGAGAAAATAAGATGAAACAGTTAATGTTATCAGCTAGGACTACACTGCAAGGATGTAGTTTCTGGAGGGGGGAGGAGGATATTTTCCCTTCATATAATAATTCTGCCCCCCCAATGAAATTTTCCTATGCCTCTAAATTTCTAGCATTGCAGGTAGTGGAGACCTTAATAATCATTCACACCTAGAATTTTTATATTAGCTATGTTTGCCTTCCTTGGTTATTTTGCCTTCCCCCTTTCTTTGGATCCCGAACTCTATATCCAAATACTCAACTCAGATTTTAATTTACTGCAAACTGAGGACTGAACACTGTAATGAAATTTACTGAAATCTGGGGACTCTTGGAAAATGTGATTTTGGGGGCAGATTTCTTATTTAGGAATGCTGTCTTTTGCCCCCCTCCCATAACTACACACCTTGCTAAACAGGGGTCGTGGCTCTTAAAATCTGTTAAGGAAACCTACTGACATAATGGATGTTACATCCAGCGTGGTAAGTGGGGCAGTGTGAAGATTTTTTTCTTACCTTGACACATTTTTTTTCTTTACCTGTCTGCTTGCCTACCTTTTTGATGCCCCTGGTGAGAATTGTGCCTTTTTGAAAGTACTTTGCATAATTTTGTAAAATGAATAAAATTGAAAAATCTGTAGCTGTTGCCTGTTGTGCTGACTCCTGGAAGTGTTCGCAGTGAGAAAATCACTGATATCTTTGTGATCAACCAGTCTTTTTTGTTGTGCTTGTTCTCATGTGTGTGCACACTTAGCTTCACGCACAGAAAGGACACTGCTTTTGTAAAGAAACATTTTGCACAAATTGTGGAAAACATGACAATACATGCTCCCCCTTGGTGTACTATATCCCTCCAGAGGCAAGATCTTGTGAGGGAGTTGGTGAAGCCATGATTGAAGTGTTTTTCTGTGATGCAATGGCCTATCTTGATTAGGTAACCCTTCACTAATTTTCATAGAATCATAGAATCATAGAAATGTAGAGTTGGAAGAGACCCCAGGGGCCATCCAGTCCAACCCCCTGCCAAGCAGGAACACCCTCAAAGCACTCCCGACAGATGGCCATCCAGCCTCTGCTTAAAAACCTCCAAGGAAGGAGACTCCACTACACTCCCAGGCAGCATATTCCACTGCCGGACAGCCCTGACTGTCAGGAAGTTCTTCCTGAGGTTCAGGTGGAATCTCCTTTCCTGTAGCTTGAATCCATTGCTCCTTGTCCTGGTCTCTGGAGCAGCAGAAAACAAGCCCTCTCCTTCCTCTACGTGGCATCCCTTCAAATATTTAAACATGGCTATCATGTCCCCTCTTAACCTTCTGTTCTGCAGACTAAACATACCCAGCTCTCTAAGTCTGTCCTCATAGGGCTTCATGGCTTCCAGGCCTCTCACCATTTTGGTCGCCCTCCTCTGGACTTTTCTTTGGTAAGCAGTTTTGGAAATTTTCCTCTGACTGTGAGAAAGTCATTGAAAACTTGAGTTTAAAAGAACTATTCACAGTTTAATATTAATTCTATGCAAAGTTGGCATATGATTGTATTGCACAGATGACAGCATTTTCCTTCAGAACATAGCAAATATTATTTTCTTCACAGAAAATGACTTTTTCTACACTGAACAACCCCATCCAACTGTAAAGATTCACATCACACCAGAGTTTCTTAACGCTTAATAAACACGTTTTCCAACCATTTTTCAAATATTTTGGAACAGTCTTCTCATTCTTAGCCTTGATCATATTTTGACCATGATGCATTTTTCTTCAATTACCATGCAAATATGCAAGGAATGGGTGGCCATTGTAAGACGCTTCTTCTGAGTATTAAAGTCTTAGAAATAAAACTTTTCTACCTTCTTCCTCTGACATCTCTGTCAAAAAGGGAAATCATGTTCTGCACGAGACTCTGGAGAAGGTTTAAATTCACAGCAGAAGTACTCTGAAGGGAGGAAATCTGGATATGGATTGGAAATGACAGATGCTTGGTTTAGAAGTGTCAAAAAAAGAGGCCTCTATTAATAGTGTAAACTAGAAGTTTGTTAAGAAAACACAGTTTTCTCTTCCTCACACATTGCTCTTTGTGAGCCATGGGAGTACCAGAAACACAGAAGACGGGCTTAGAAAGTGAATATGCAGGCTTGCTTTAAGCCCAGGGCCTTCTGTAAGCATGAAAGCTCAGTTGACATTATGAAAGTGATGGTAATGAAAATATGCATTGTGAACAAAGCCCTCTGTGGTAGAACAAAATGACTCGGTGAATTTCAAATAGTAAATAATTCATAGATAGGAGGAGTGACCTGGAGCTTGAGGGAGTTACTTTTTTATCCTGCAATGTAAGTGTTATTCATGCAAGTGACAAGGACTTTCCAAATGCCGGCTCACAAATATCTCCAGTCTCTAGTCTTTGGTGTAGAGAAGGAAATGCTTTCCATTTCTTGTTAATAACTGCAAGAGTCTGCGTAGGGTCTTACACTGGCACCAGTGAGGGTGCATTTGCATTGCACAGTTATTGCAGTTTGATGCTACTTTAATTGCCATGGTTCCATCCCTCAGAATGTTATGTCGGCTGTGATACCCCAGGTGGGGGCTCCCAGATATCAGTTTGACATCATTTAATTCGGCCTTTGCTAGACCCCTCTCCATTGTCCCACTGCATGTGTTTGGGTTGTTTTCCATACAGGCACGTACTGGCTGCAGCTGATTAATAGCTCACATTCCATTCTCCATTCAAGCCAACAATCCCCAAGCCTCACGTAGCTTTAGGGAACTCCCATACCCACACTCCACAATAGCGGCATGGCTGCTAGCCAAGTCATACCTTTACAGAGGCCATCAACCTACCAGCCACTCTATTGTCCTGTAATGCAAATCCCATCATGTTAACACTGACCTCACCAGATCCTTTTCTCTAGCGTCAAAACGCCTTTGTTCCTACTTGGTTTGCCATAACCGACAGGCACAATCCACCCTATATAAGGTCCCCATTTTGAGACTTCGTTGGTTCCCCTTGAACATCCATCCCATCCTGCTGTTGGTTTGTTCAGGAGTTCCCCTCCGCAACCACGCTGAGCCCATTTCCTTCTGCTCCAGTATCTTCAGGACAACGCAACCAGGTGTCATATCACCCATTCTCCCTCTGTGTCTATTTCCTTATCCTTTAAGCTAGGAGTTAGTGTGCTTATTGTTTATTTTGCTGTTTGTGTTTAATAAAGTTTCTATTTGTTTATTAAAACCCTGTTGGCTTGCTCTCTGACCTGAAGCCGTAGACATTGGGTTAAAGATCTCATTACGTTACCCTGCCTCTCGCTAGCTAAACAGTGCTCTGAGTTCTAATTTCCACACATTGATATTTTAATTGGCAAGGCTGGGCACCCCTCGCGGGACCCCACAATTTTCAGGGTAACAAGAACCCCAGGAGCTGCAGTTTGGTGAAGTACTCAGAAATCTCTAGCATGCTCCCCTCAGCTATGACACTAGAGCTCTCTATAACAATATTCTAAGTACTTCAGGAAACTAAATTCCAGGATTCCGCAGGATGGAGTCATGGCAGTTAAACCCATATCAAAGTGTTACAACTGTGTAGTGTGTTTACTTGAGATACTAGGGATGCAAAGAATATTTCAGAAACATTTGAATAGTGGTCAACATATTTCTCAAGTTTCGAAAAACGCCAATGAAAAGAACCCTGGACTGATGAGAATCTTTGCATTTCAACACTTTCTACACAACACACTCTACACAAAATGTTCATGTGATTGTTTTGTGGCAAAGACAGCATTTTCTGACAGAACCAAGGGGGGGGGACAATTTCCTGTACAGAAAAATCTGGTTTCTGCACTAAGTAACCACATGTGAATTTTGTGCAGGCGTAGCCCTAAACTGTGAGTTGTCTTAAAAAACTGCATGGTTTTCCAAGAGTACCTCACAGTGCAAAGAGCATTACTAGAATTACTAATTCCTTCCTTCAAGAAGAAAATTAGCAAAGAATTAAATCTATAAACAACACAAAATCAGCACTAGTACTTTTTTTCAGATGTTGCATAAAGAGGAATCTAGTGTCTCAACCCAAATGGCCATTTAGATAGTGAACCAAGAGAACTCCACCATGCTTGTTACCCTTCACTGTTGGACTTGGTCTATGACTATGGTAGCAAAGCTTTATATTTTACCAACATTAACTTATTCTCAGCTATTTCTAGCAGTGTTAGATACTAAAACACATACAGAAAGCTGCTTGAATAGCTTTTTAAAGTACCTTATGTAGATGTTAGTTTACTTTTTAAAATGGCTCTCACTTGTTTTCAGTGATTTTATGACAGAATTAAACCTGACTAGCTGTTTAAAATCATTATATTGTACTGTCCTCTACCTGATCCATGACTGGGATAGATCACACACCTGAGAAGAAGAAGAGAAAGAAGAAGAAGAGAGGAGGAGGAGGAGGAGGAGGAGGAGGAGGAGGAAGGGGGGCAGAAGCAGCTGGAGAAAGCACTGATACTCCCCCCATCTGTGTGTAACATCTCACTGTGTATTTTCACTGGGTTGTGCATGAAAACTTTCCAAGCACAGCTTTTAGGAACTGACTACAATTGTAGTTGGGCTCCCACAATTTGTAGCTTTGTACTGAAAGCATCATGTTTATGTTTTCTTCAAAAATCAAATAGAGATGGAAAGAATATTTTAAAAATATTCAAAATTTGGAGGGAAAAAACCCACGTGTTTCTTGAATTTTGGGAAACTCTGATGAAAAGAATCCTGGACTGAAGAAAGCCTTTGCAGTTTAGAACTTATTCTACACAAAATTCGTACGTGGTATGTTTGTGCAGAAAAAGGCATTTACTGAGTGAGAACCAGTGTTTTTGCACAGAAAGGAGTACTTCTCTGCAGAAATATGATTTTCTGCTTTATAACATGTTATTTTCTGTCCAATAACACCATAGGAGACTCTTGCACAGAATCAGTCCTGAACTGGGCAATTTTCAAATACTTTCTTGAAGCAGGAAGAAAACTGCTCACATTATTCATTGCTTCCTTTGAGGACAAAATTAAGAATGACATCACTGAATGTGAAAACTATGTCCACAGAGTTCCTTTAGTCCAATATCTGTTTTCTAGAGCTGTAAACATTTAGCAAATGCACATTACAAGAGATGTAGTGGTGTGTGTAGGAACGTTGAAGAGCAATTTTGCCATGAAACCACAGATAGTCTGAAACCTGGAAACGAACTGGCAAAGTCAAATCATAATCACTTCAATCTAGTTCAGGACAAGGAATGGAAATCTGCGCTAGCATAGAAATGGCACATTTAAACTGCATAGGTACACGCAGATTAAGAACACTCCAGATCATGTCTGGAGTCCTATTGGTTCATCCCAAATAGAGTTATTATTTAAAACATTATAGAATCAATTCCTTTATGGTAGATTGATGCTTAAGCAAATCTAATTGATTCAATGACTCTCCCCTAATCAGGACTAACAATAGGATTTAGCCCTTTATTTATTGATGTATTCCTGGAACTCAGCCTCGCTGTCTTTCCAAATGGTTGTTTTTAAAGCTCTGGGAAATCATATGTTTCTGTTATCTCTTAAACCGAATTTGGGATAGCAGCCACCTCAGTAAGGCTGGATGGAAGTTGTGTCTTTCATGTAGTGTAATCCACCATCTGGTGTGTGATCTGGCTCAGGTTAAATAACTTCTGCATATGACTAGAGGAAAATAATGAGAACTGCTTGACAGCAAAACCACATGGTTTTGGCAGCCCTTGACAAAAGAGCCATTGTCTTTGGACATGGATTTGAGTGTAAAAAAAGTCAGAAAACAAAGCATCAGTTCACACACGTAACAATGAGGCATTACATGGTATGAAACCTCACAATGATGGTAGTGTTTTGTCATGTTTGGAGGTCTTTCCTTCTGTCGTCTCCTAGCTCTGGACTTTAGGCCAGGAAACTACACCTACCACTGCCTATTCTAATTGCAGACCCTTCCTTTTTTCATCCCTTACTTACAATCAGCCTTAAGTCCAGTTGGTTCAGTGGGCCAACTCTAACTAGGACTAAATCTGGATCCGAGGTACCATTGTTGTCATTGTCCTCATTATTAAAGTTTGCCTTTTCAAAATTATGCCCTGACAATTTCACCTTTTAAAGCTTTCCTTGGCAACACAGAACGTTGGCAATCTTCTTGTATTTTCAACAAAAACCTAGGCTTCAGAAAAATCTTGATGGACCCATCAGATGGCATGCCAACCTCCACATATCGCTGTGCAATTATGGTTATTACTCAGAATGCAAGAGATCCTGCTTTCTATGAGAGGGGAAGGAATGGAATGTCATGATGAAGTATCATTTTTTAAACATCCTCACTCTGTGTCCTTGTTCCCACATGCATTAGGCCTCCGGCAGTCTGCTCAAATTTCATCATGAGCCCTGGATCTTCATGTAGCAGCTGCCTATTAGTTAGCTCTGCATGCACACAATTGACAGAGCTCGGTTGTAGCAGTGGCTTGACAGCCCTGTCGTGACTACTGCCAATGCTTACTGCTAGCTGGAGGCTATTCTTTTAGATATTCAATCTATAATGAGGTCTGTTTGAATAAGAGGCTTCCAATGATACTTGCCAAATGCTGCATGATCTATAGACACTTAGGACTGTACCGCAAGAAGTGAATGTAATTCCAGAATGAGCACCAGAATAGCCCTGCTGAAATGATAGATCAAGAGATGCCCAAGAAGCCACAAAGAGAAATAAAGTGATGAACATCTCTGCCCCAGAGACATAGGCCATGGTCCAGAAATACATCTTGGTGTAGATTTGTACATTTTATGTCAATTGCCCACCTTGAATTGTCAATTCACATTCTCTTCTATCTGGGAGAAGTTAAGTACGTTGCTTGTAGTTCTTTGTTGGGATATGCTAAGTCAAGCTTTGCAGGCAAGATCTGCAGTCCCAAGAGTATTTGCAGAATAATCCTCCAGTAGAATCTGGCCAGGGTGAAAAAAAGAACTTTATAAATGAATAAGGGGGGAAAAAGTGTCTGAGAACAGACAGAAGTGAAGATTGGGACTTTAAGACTGAATGACTTCTTGCAATGCTGGGCTCAAGACTCACTTAGCAAGCATCAGGAGAACCATCAGAGATTTCAGAGGTAATGTAATGATCTCACCTCTTGATCCTGAGTAGGAGAGGGCTTCTGAAGATCATCTAGTTGCTATCACCCATTGATTTAACCCTCCTGACTGTAACTCAGTAGGAACTTAACTTTCTCCACTTCTGATTCCCTGGAGGCTTTTTTAAAGAAAGAAATCTTGGTGGAGATCACCTTGTGGTGGTGGAGATTTTTGTTTTGATTCCATAACTGCAGTACCTAAATTTCAGCAGGTAGGAAATGACTTCAACTCATCACCCTGAGCACACCCAACTTATTTGAGTTTGAAAACTAAGTCAGATTGACTCTATTTAATGCTTAGATGAGAGATGAGGGAATATCAGTGATCTGTGTGCAGTTACTTAGAATATGAGCAAAGGTCTCAGCCTGTTTGGAGGAAAGCTCATGCACTGTTAGTATTTCCTTTCAGAAAAATCACAAGTTATTCCTTGTGAATCTCATAAAGTAAGTGGAATGGAGTTTGTTTGTTTGTTTTTTGAGTAACTTCCTCCTTCACTGACAGCAGCATCACTCAAAAATAGTTTGCTAACAAAAGTAATTTGGGATCTTTCTGGCAAAGCTTCCCTTGTCGTATACAATACAAAACCTAGACGCACTATATAACCCCAATTTATCAGTCCCTGACTTTTCCTAGTATTAACAAATGATGCACAGCAGGAGAGGATACTGAGTGTCACTGAGACAATGTGTATTTGACCACAGTACACAAGGTGCTTGTGCTTACATTTGCTCATTATTGACTCTCGATGATACAGGTTTTGAATCTGGGAGCTGTTCCATTTTCAAAAGTTAACTGTATGCAGTAGACTCTCACCTGAGGTGTTGTAAGCTACTCCCAGTCTCTTTGACATATGTAAGAAGAATGTAGCTGGAATAACATTTCAGAGTGTTGTTTTGAGAAAGGAGTGAACAGATCATTAGGGCCAGGCAAATTTCTACAAGTTTCCAAAGGGCAACTTCTGAATACAAGCAAGCCTGAACAATGCCTACTAAGTCCAAGCCCAGCTGTTGTGCATGATGGCTGATAAGGGAATCATGCATTTGATATGCTAGATGGGAAATGTACATTGTGTCAGGGAGTGAGATGGATAATAGTGTATCTCGCAAGCAGAGTAATTAGCTTTTGTAAGCAGAAAGTGAACAACTACCAGTTCCACTTTAACATCCCATAAATATAGGATCTAGAAATAAAGTAAGTGTAGCCTTCTTTGTAAAAATCATAGGAAGTAGGTTTCATAACATCCCATTATAAAAAGCTTGTTGCAAGAAAGCATTCAAAGGCTGAGCAGCTTTTGAAGATTATTCACAATTCAGCACTTATTCAATGCAAAATTTTCATGTGGTTGATTTGTACAGAAGACCCAGCAGCTGGAGATTTATTCTATGCAAAATTCAAGCACATCAGCATCTTGTCCAGGTCTTGTCAGAATTTCTCAACCCTTGAGAAATATATTTTTGAACTTTTTTCGCCAAGTATTTAATATTCTTTCTATCTCTAATACTCCCTTTGCAAAGAATTGGGTTATATCTTGACCTCCCTATGCAAAGAATTAGAATTGTATGTTGACTGCTACATGAGCATTAGGACAGATTTTCTCTTTTGTAGAGCCATTTTTCTCCCAAAATGAGATTCAAGGTGGCTTACAATAATTTAAACAAATCCAACCAAAACATAATTTTACATAAGTTAAAAAGAATTTTAAAAACAATATTATTTAAAAGCAGTTAAAAACACTTAATTTTAAAACATACTTTCAATAGAAGATTTTAAAAAATGCACCATTGCCACTTTACACACACTTGTTGTTGTGTGCCTTCAAGTAGTTTCCGACTTATGGTGACCCTAAGGTGAACCTTTCGTGGGGTTTTCCAGACAGAGCAAATGCATTTGGAATCCGTAGTTATGTTGTGTATTGTTTGATTGCATGCACAGCTGTGCAGGGCTTCTTCCATAAAACATCAGGCAAGGGTGGTCACCTGGACATCACCAAAAATGGAGAGGAGAAGAGAGAAGAAAATGCAGATCTTACGATGGCATACAAGTTGTTATCCTTGCTTGCCTTCAAGTCGTTTCTGACTTACAGAAATCCTAAGGTGAACCTGTCACAGTGTTTTCTGCAGGCTGAAAGTGTGTGATGTCCCCAAGGTCACCCAGTGAACTTCCATGGCTGAATGGAGATGTGAACCCTGATTTCCAAGGTGTAGTCTAACATTCTGGCCATTTCTGCTTTATACTGGTACAGTGCTATTATTCCATTTTTAACATCCTGTGGAATTCTGGAGTTTGTAGTTTGCTAAGGCCAAAGAGCTCTCTGGCTGAGAATTCTAAATGCCTCTCCCTAAACTGCAAACCCCAGGATTCTGTAGGATGTTGAAAGTGGAATAATAGCACTATAGCAATGTAGTATTGTTACCTCTGGCCTGGCACCCTGGGTGAGGACCCCTAGATATCACTTTGATATAATCTAACTCAGCCTTAGCTGGACCTGCTGTCAGTCATCTCACTCCATGTGTTTGTGAGTTCTCTGGACAAGCACGGACATGAGTGCGGCCGCTAATTGCTTTCACATTCCAGACTCTTTTGAGGCCAGCAATCTAAGCTTTGCTCCCAGCTTTAGGGAACTTCCAAGTGTACATTTCACAATAGCTGCACAGCTCTCAGCAGAGCCAGCCTGGTAAGCAAGTCATTTGCATAGTGGCTATACTATTGTCATCAAGCAGTAAGCTCATCATGGTAAATCTGACCTTTCTAGACCCTTTGTCCAGCGCCAAAACTCCTTTTGTTCTCACCTGGCTTGCCATAGCCGAGAGGCATGAACTCCCCTATAAAAACCCCTCATTTTCAAACGGTCTTCGGACTACCTTGGACTGCTATCTTGCCCTGCTGCTGGCCTTCTAAGGAAACTCCCCTCAGTCAGACATGCTGAGCTTTCTTCTTCAGAACCCCATTCTTCTTCAGAACTCCATTTCTCCAGGACAACGAGACCAGGTGTCGTATTACCTGCCCTTACGCTCTCCACTTCCCTTTTCCTAGTTAGCTAGTACATGTGTGTTATTTATTTTCTGTTGGTTTTCAATAAAACTGTTATTTTTGGTTACTTTGAAACTTGTGCGCCTATTCCCTGACCTGAAGCCGAAGACATTGGGTTTTAAGATCCTTGCAAAGTTACCCTGCCTCTTGCTAGCCAAAACAGTGTTCCAGCTAATTTTCCCCAACTGGTATTGTAATTGGCAATCTGGGCGCCCTCTCGGGACCCCCTAAAACACAGGGTAACAGTACAGAAATGGCTAGAGATTTTTCTTTGGAAAAGATACACACTTTTGTTGCCTTTCTATTTGGCTGTATTTGTACTAGTATTCGTATTCTCTCAGCTGCACCATCTTAGACATGTTTGGTGAGGACATACAAGACTGCTTTCTCAGTGGCTGCTCCCAGGCTGTGGAACTCCCTCCCACAGGAAAACTCCTTCTGCTGTTCTTGCACTGGCAGACAAAGACGTTCTTATCTAGACAGGCTTTGAGGAATTAACTGGTTGCTGCAAAAGCATCTTTTAATTGGGGAGAAGAGAGTGCTGTACTTTTCCTCATCCTCCTCCTTGCTAGTTTTCGATGCTTTTATAGAATTTTAATTCAGTGTTTGTAATAGGATGGATGGCTTAGTTCACTGTATTTTAACTGTTTGCATTATAATGAGGGATTTTTAAAGCTGGATTTTGTTTTAATCTATGGTGTTAGCTGCTTTGGGTCTCATGCTGGGAAGAAGGTGGGATATAAATTGAAGAAATTGGTTAAATACTAATGATCCTTCATTCCTTTAAGCTTCTGTGTGTTTGAATATGTTTTCCCCCAACATGGTTCTTAAATATATTAGAAATAAAACAATGAAATACACTTTCCTGGGAAATAATTACATTTGGACAAAAGCATGATGCATGGAGGTGAAAACTGTCCATAAATGGGGCTCATATTAAGTGGTTTCATCTCTGCAATATAGTATCAATGATCCTTCCTTTGTCATCTCCTTCCTTCCTTCTGTCCATCTGCCTTTATGAGTTCTTTCTCAAAAGACTGAGCTTAGCTGAGGACTTCTATATAGATTTGTAATATTAATGTCTCTGTTCACTTTGATTAATCCTATCCATTAACTTGTCGTCATGCTATGTCAATAAAAGGGAACTTGAAAGCCACAGGGAACTTTCCAGGATTTCATTGTCTTAATTGGATGTTTGAAAAGAGTTTCTTAAAACACACAACAGGAAGCCTGAAAGCTCATCACATTGCAGCCTCGTTGTCTGTAAGCTAAGTATTCTAATGCAGTCCTCCTCCTCTGCCAAGATCAGTTTTAAAATCTATCACACATCTCATTTCATGTCTTCTGGTAAACTAGTCAGAAATGAAGAAGATGTCCTGCTGTATACTGTACCCCTTTCCATAGAGATATTGCTTTAAAATGAAGGAAACCGTAGATCTACTTAGCTGAACACTATCTACAATGAGTGGCAGCAGTATTCTAAAAATGCTGCCTGAGGCCCCAGCTTATCTGGGCAGTGTTTCTAGAAATATTAGAATCTTCAAGGTCTCAGTATGACCTATGAAGCCACCTTCATTCCTAACATGTAAAGCTAAGCCTTCCATGTTCTGCTTTCCCTACTTCAGCTACTCTGCTAGTTCCAGTCATTGCTGGTGGCTTCCATGAATAGAGGGTTACTCAAACCACTCTGGATCCATTTCTGCATGGCATCGCCATCCCACAATGGGTCCACATTGGCAGCAGTCTGCAAGTTGTGCTTTCACACAACATCATTGTGGTAATGCTGCCAATGCATCCCCACCCCATTGCGATAGTGGAATATTCCATTAATGGAAAAGGTCTGTTAACGGTCCACAATTGCACAACACTCCCGTTACCACCAGCCATGTAGAATAGGAGGAAGCATGATGGAGGTGTTTCCTTCCCAGTGCAGCATGGGAAAGAGGCTAGCTGCACTGTAGAAGGAAGGCACATATTGCTTATCCTCCCTTCTGCAGGAAGCCAGCCAAGCGCGGAGGGGAGCATTCACATCATGCTTCCATCCCAGCAAAGGCACTGCTGGAATTGTGACAGAATGATGATGGGAACTGGTAAGGTGCAGAAATGGCCTAGGTTTTAGTCCATATTTTAAAGAAACTATCCAAGGAGCTGAATTTTATTACCAATTTTATTACCTTTAAAATTTGGTGTGACCCCTAAACACATTCATCTAGTGCACGAGGGGTGCCTTTTACCACATACGGAGCAAAATATGCCAGATGTCTGAGCTGGGTCCAGAAAAGGAAGATGTATTAGGGATCATACTGTAAACTTGTGTTGCGTAATGAAACACAATGAAGAGTCTTATAGATTATAGCAAAGCCTTTGACTCTGTAGATCATGTGAAATTATGATTCAGTCTAAACAATATCTGACTTTACTTAACGTAACTTATAGTTTGGTCAAGAGGCCACTGCAAGGACAGCATAGGGAGAAACAGAATACTTCTCCTTGGCAAGAGAGTGAGACCCATTCTATTTAATTTACATGTGGAACATATCATAAGGAAAGCTGGTCTAAACTCAGAGGAAGCAGGTGTGAAAAGTGAAAAAAGGAACACCAGCAAAGATATGCAGATGGCATGTTATGACTTGCAGAAAATGGGATGACTACTGATGAAAGATATGGAAGAAAGTGCAGGGTTAAAACTGAATATGAAGAACATGACCACAGATGATTTACATAACTTTGAAATGGACAATGAAGATATTAACATGGTTAAAGATTACCTACAGCTTGGCTTACTCATTAATCCAAAGGAAGACTGTTGTCAAGAAATTAGAAGATAACATTTGGAAAAGGAGCCATGAAGGAGGTAGACAAGATCCTCAAGTGTAAAGACATATCATTAAATACCAAAGCCAGAATAATCCAGGTCATAGCATTTCCAGTTTCTATCTGTCAGTGTTGAAGCTGGATAGTGAAGAAACCCGACAGGAAGAAAATCAATACATTTGAAATGTGCTGTTCCACGGATATTTTGGATTGCTAAAAAGAGAAAAGAATGGATCCTAAAGCACATCAAGCCTGGGCTATCACTAGAAGTGAAGATGACTATACTGAGGCTGACATAGTTTGAGCATATGATGAGAAGACAAGATGAATCAGAAAAGAAAATGCGTGGTAAGGTAGCAGGAATCAGGAAAATTGGAAGGACCCCATGACAGGTGGATAGACTCAGTCAGGGAAACCATGACCTTGAGTTTGCAGGAACTGAGGAAAGCAGCTGAAGAACACATCTCTTGAGGTCTCTCATTCACAGGGTCAATTTAACTTGATGTTCAGCAACAATCAACAGTGAATATCAGTGGGGAAAACAAACAAACAATAATCAGTTCTCTGTGTCCACATGCAGAAAGTTTATCCTATGCAAAGAAAATGTATGTATTAAGCAACAAGTGTGCACTGGAATCCTACAGATCTTCAGACTACAGAAAACACAATTTTGGTTAATGGGTTAAATTACATTAAATTGTAATTGCCATCCTACACTGTGATAGTGCTATTATTGCACTTTTAACATCCTATGGAATCCTAGGGCTTGCAGTTTAGGGAGGGGCATTTTGAATTCTCAGCTAGAGAGTTCTTTGACCTCAGTGAACTACAAACCCCAGAATTCCACAGGAGGTTGAAAGTGGAACAATAGCAGTATAACTGGGCAATGGATAAATGGCCGATTAGTTCCATGTCCAAATAATAATACAACAACAGTCAATCCATCATTTAAACAAAAACAACAATGGCTTCCTTATATCAATTCATGAGTTATCATGCCTGCTACCTCCAAATAATAGCAGATAAGAAAGCCAAAAGAATTACAAATCTTAAGAATTGTAAGCAGCCAATTTCAGAGCTTCATGAGAAGTTCTTGATCCTTGTTTTCTGAAAGAGCACATTCATGCAGGCGGGGGGGGGAAGAACTGGCCTAAGCCAATCTTGGTTGCTAAAAAATTAATTGAGCTAGAAAGAGTGGATGGTAAGTAGCAAAGTATGTTTTCCAAATTGTAGTTTTGCATATAAATTGGAAATTATGCCTCCCTTTCACCTGAGATTACAACAACCTTATTATTCCATTCCCCCCACCCTTCTCAAATCTTTCCCTGTAGAGGAAGCATATATCGGAATTATTGAAAAATTATAACATCTTGCTGACATCGTGCTTATAAGCAATCAATCAAATGTTCTCAAGATGACAAAAAGTTTTAAGGATGCTTTATTAGCTTCATAGCTTCTAAAGGTCGAGCTGTTTCTCCATTCAAGGACTTTTTTACGAAGTCAATCAATTTGGGTTAGGCAGTAGATCTTCCTCTTCTGTTCTCACCTCCCAGATTAACTAGCTTAATTAAAGCTCTGTTGCTAAGCAAATGGATGATTACTTTATTTTCTATGGCCAAAATTCTCTGGAAAGATTTTTTTTTAATGTTTTCACTCACTGTACAGTAGCCAATCTAATTCGTCCATGGATGGCTGCAGCAATTTATTCATGGGTAAGAAAAGAAATAAAAATGAGGCCTCAGTCCAATAACAAATAAGACAACAAGAAGCAGCAGACTTCCACCTGTTAAGCTAATGCAGATGTGCATCTGAACACATCAAAGCCTGTAAATGTCACTTTGTAAACTACACTTCCCAGAATCTCCCAGATAGCTTGACCAGTAGCCATGCTGTCAGCAGGATGCTGGGAGCTGCAATCTACAAAAGTGACTTTTCCAAGTGTTCCAAGCACTGGAACACTTACCTATATCTGTACTTATGGACATATCTATACTACACCACTAGAGTACCTTGACACAACTTAACTGTCCATGCTATGGAGTCCTGAGATTGCGAGTTTGTGGAAGTACTTAGAATTCTCTGTGTGAGAGCTCCAGTGCACTCCCTTGAACAATAATTGCCAAGCTAGAGGAGAGACTGCAGATTAAAGCAGATCAAGTGTGTTGAACAGATCGAGTGCAGATAAAAACAGATCAAGTGTGGTAAAACAGGAATTTAGGGGATTGTGCTAGATTTCTTTAGTTGTTGTCTATTACTGTTGTTGTTGCTACTGTGCCTTCATTTCTGACTTATGACAACCCTAAGGTGAAGCTATTACAAGGTTTTCTTAGCAATATTGTTCAGAGGGGGTTTGCCATCACATTTCTCTAAGGCTGAGAGAGTGTGTCTTGTGTAAAATCACCCAGTGGGTTTCTGTAACCTAACAGGGATTTGACCCTCGGTCTCCAGAGTCCTAGTACAACACCCAAACTGCTACACCAAAGGGGATCTAAAGATCTCTTAGAGAAGAATTTTCAATGCCTCACCAACTTACTTCAATGGCTGGATACCCAAATTCTGTGCCTAATTAGCTTTGTGCTCATATCCACAATCTGTCAAACTAGAAGTGGTTCCAACTTGCCTGGTAACGCATGCCTACCCTGCTTCTATGACAATTGAAAGACCCACCCCTAGGACATCACAACACCAATTCTTGTGATATCACAGGACATTACCCCTTGGTCTCAGATTTGGGCTCTGAAATTTCAGGGACTGAAACATTGCTGGCCTGGCAAACTTATGCTGGGTGCACAGCACTTCACAATCTGACTCCTTGTGTATCTGACCGTATTATGTCTGAATTAACATTCCTGACTTTTTTTTTCTTTTTCCCCCTTGAAAGACTTCTCATCTGGGGGATCGTGGAAAGAAGACGTCTCAATTTTGTAGCAGATTTTAGGACTCTCTGATTTACAATTGTATGTCCACGCAAATGCCCTAACTTGGATAATTGATTGGATTAAACTCAATAATAAGAGATTGCTGCTCCTAGAGGGAGCAGATTTAAATTGTGGATGCCACTCTTACATATGGTATCTTAAGAAACACTCTAA
Source organism: Ctenosaura bakeri (assembly GCA_948474755.1). Lineage (NCBI taxonomy): Eukaryota > Metazoa > Chordata > Lepidosauria > Squamata > Iguanidae > Ctenosaura > Ctenosaura bakeri. The sequence continues at coordinate 60,974 of CAOLHI010005611.1, forward strand.
CAAAGAATTTTGTGAGCATCCCATTAGAAATGCACTTTTCAAAATTTGGACTAGATATAAATACCGGCTTTGTCCACAATTGCCACTGTGGGTTTCTCTGCAAGAAGCTTTCCACAACTTCGCAGGCAAAATTCAAAATAATTGGTGGACATATAAAGATCTGTTAAAGTTTCATGATAATGAACCTACTTTCAAAACCAAAGAAGAGCTATCAGCTGAAGAAATGGATTTCCTATGGTACCCTGATGGCGCAGTGGTTAAATGCTAGTACTGCAACCACAAGGTTGGGAGTTCGATCCTGCCGGGCTCCAAGGTTGACTCAGCCTTCCATCCTTCCGCAGGTCGGTAAAATGAGTACCCAGCTTGTTGGGGGCAATTAGCTAAAACACATTGTAAACCGCTTAGATAACACTCAGTTGATAAGCAGTATAGAAATAAATGCTATTGCTATTGCTATAAACTTACAGTTGTATAACAGATTCAAATTGGATAATAAGGAAGAAGAGCTAAGGAATTCTTGCCCGGAGTTAGATGCCATCTTAGAGGTTGGTAAGCAACATATCACCTCTAAATTTTATAAACTTCTTTTGAAATGGGAATTGGAGCGGGAGATTGTAAACAGTGGCATGATAATGTGGGCTCAGGATATTGGCCATCTCCTTCAGTTAGATTATTGCAGTCCTGGAAAGATTTAAACTTTTCAGCCTGTCAATGGCTAAAAGAAAACTACTATAAGATGCTATATAGGTGGCACCTGACTCCAGTAAAAATTGCCAAGATCTATAAAGGAGGGAATGAAAATTGCTGGAAATGCAAATCTGAAAGAGGTTCATTTTATCATTGTTGGTGGAATTGTAAAAAAGGGGAAAAAATGGAGAACTATTCATATAGAAATCACAACAGTTATAA
>CAOLHI010005612.1:0-61126 GCA_948474755.1 Ctenosaura bakeri
CTGCAGTGCAGGATGTCAGTCTAGCTTCTCCCTGATGCATTTGCACTGTGGCTTTCTTTGTAGCAGCAGTCTGGCTACGGAACTCCCTTCCAGGAGAGGTCATGCTGGCTCCATCCCTTTTGGGCTTCCAAAGATGGCACTGTTTGGCTCTTAAAATTGGAGCCAAATTCTGCTTGACTTGACTGTCAAGTATTAGATGACGTTTTAAAGAAGAATTTGGTCTGTTTTAAACATCTATCTATCTGTCTATCTATCTATCTATCTATCTATCTATCTATCTATCTATCTATCTATCTATCTATCTATCTATCTAATCAATCAACCAACTGTGCCTCACCTTGGTGGCCCTGGTGGATTGAGAGGTGCTTACTCCTTCCAATAAATAAATAGTACACAACAGTACAGTGTACAGGATGAATTCATATGCCTGCATCTGCCTTCTGATTTGGAGCAGAAGGGACGGTTCCTTCCTTTCGGCTTGCAAGCAGTTCACAGGGATCCTACTGCAAAGAGCTTTTTACACGATAGCCAAGATCCTGCATTGCACTTATGCAGTGTAAACCTGATTCCACCTAGTTAGATGGTGGTTGCACGACAATCACTTTTCTGCTGAATATTGATATTATAAAACCTCCTATGTATCTCTGAGTATCATGGTCCCTGGCCTGCAACTGGCCCAATGTGGCAAGGACAGTTTTCATTAATCCTCTTTCATCCCACTTTTACTAGCTGCTTTGATGTTGTACCAGTTTCTCTCCCCTCTTCCCACTTTCCCCCTTTTTTCCTGCAGCTTACTTCAATTGCAGCAAATGGAATTCAATGTACAAAAGAAGTTGTTGCTCAGTTAACTCCAGTGGGATGGGGAGAAGGAGGAATTTTGCGCTTCCTAGTAGATTCATGCAAAAGCAAACTGTTGAAGTCCCTCCTGAGTTGTCTGCTTTCCCTCATCAAGCCACTTTGACCACACTCTGATGTTGTTTGACCACACACATCCTGGTTTTTATCTTTGAAAGGTTGGAGGGTATGCAGCATGCCTGCTTATTGTCCCATTGTGCAGTGGGGAAGGTACAGCGTCTATTTCTCCAATTTCAACAAATCATGGAATACACTGAAGGCACTGATGGATAGTTATATACCACCCAAGAATGCACAACTTCATGGCTGGAATCCTGTTGGTTAGTTTCACTAGAGCATCCACTCACTGACTCATTTGTTGAATAGCGAATCAACCCATAAGCAGGCAAATTAAATTGATTCAATGACTCTGTTTGGGACTAACAATAGGATTAGGTCTCCGTGAAATAACTACACTTGGGGAACTCTGCTTACACATCCATGGCCTGAATACTTCTGTTGCACAATGGGCTAAAAAATGACAACGTGTGCTAAAATACAAGTGCAATGTATTAAATTTAAAACCATCTCTTAGTATTTGTCAGTGTGTAGATGGGGTGCGTCTTATATACTAGGAAATACGGTAGTCAATAAGGACCCTACAGAGCTGGCTGCTATCTTTGAAACTGAGCTTCAGTGAAAAACCTTCCTTCCTATTTAGTCTTTCACCCAGCATTGCCAAAGCCGCATTTGTATTGCACACAAATACACGCACAAAATGCAATTTAACCTTTTTTTTTCCTCCCCAGGGCAAAGGTGTGCATATTTTTACCTTAGATTTGCTAAGGTCGCTGTCTCGGCAGTATCACCAATGCGTCCACTTTGCATCTGTCCAGCGGATGGTCAGTACCGTCAAGTTGAACAGTGCAGAATTTTGTTTTATCTTGTTTTTGTTCCTGAGGAAGAGGGCACATCTGCAATCCTTTCTGCAAAACCTTCAGAAAAGATCAAGTCCTTTGAAGATAAGGGCAGATGGATGAAAATGGTCACAACCCACCCTGTGAAACCTGAGGAATCTGGTACAGAGGTGTGAGAAAGGCCTCTGGCTCCAGATGACAACTCTGTCCCAGAATCCGGGCATCTAGCAATAAAAACTAGTGATGGGTACCTTCAGCAAAATGGGCCCCTTCCTCAGATCAGAACCGAGGGACCCCTTCCTCAGATCAGAACCGAGGGACACTATTAGTTGTAGTGCATTGACAAGCAAAGCACTAGTCTCAAAAGAGTCAGTGCCTTTTGTGGAAGATTAAATGAGAAACACTGAGCAATTAACCCCTGCCCCCTCTTAACACAAAAGCCAACTTTTTTTTGCTATGCAGAAAATAATCTTCCAGGATGTTTGACTACTGGGAGAAAACGGCACAAAATCTCACGTCTCTATTGTATTTGCTAGTGGGCCTTTCCAACCGTTGGGAAATCTGTTTTCAACCAGGAAACATATAATAGAGGATATTCTTTCCTTCCTTGGTTCTGAATGCCCAGTCTTGTCCTTTGGGGTACAAATCATGGGGCAAAAAAGGAATATGTGGATTTGGTGAAACTGTCTGACTCTTAATGCCTACACGCTCAAGCAAATAATTGAAAACTGGCCAAGGTGGCTGTCTTAGGGACATGTGGTCAGTGGGTCATCCTGTCATTGTGCCCCCTGAATCTTGTCCCATTTAAAACCCTGAATACATTGCACAGGATGAGGATAGATTGCCCTTGCAATCTCTCTGTTACCCTGTATGTTGGGGGTCCTGGGAGGGGTGCCCAAATATCCAAACAAAAACACAAGTTGGGGGAATTTAGCTCGAGCACTCTCTTGGCTAAACAAGAGGCAGAGTAACGTTAGCAAGGATCTTTTAACCCAATGTCTATGGCTTCAGGTCAGAGAGCAGGCAAGCAAGTTTAAAAGTAACAAAAATAACAGTTTTATTGAAAGATAAGCATCAAATAAAACAACATACACACACTAGCTAACTTGGAAGTAGAAATAGAGAGCTTAGGGATGGGTAATACGACACCTGGTCTCATAGTCCTGGAGAGAAAGATGGGGTTCCGGGGAAGAAAGCTCAGCGTGACTGGCTGAGGGGAGCTCCTTAGACAAACCGGCAGCAAGGCAGGATGGAAGTCCAAAGTAGTCCGAGGAGGTCCGAAAAGTGGGGACCTTTTATAGGGTGGATTTTACCTACAGGCTATGTTATGCTCGGTGAGAACAAAGGAAACTTGGAGTTGGACAAAGGAGTTGGAAAAGGTCAAGTTTAGCATGATTGGTTTAGCTCTTAAGACAATAGCGTGGCCAGTTCATTAATGGCCCTACATAAAGAAATGGCTTGGCTCTTGGCTGCATGGCTTTGTGTAAATCTGAGCCGAGCAGAGCTGGTTTGCAGGGAGGTTTTTCCCTAAAGCATCAGGGAGGCTTAAGCTGCCTGCCTAAATGGGGTTTGGAATGTACAACCATTAACGGCCGCACCCAATATGTGCTTGTCCGGGGGACCTCTGCAAACATGTGAAGTAGGGTGGCAGAGAAAGGTCAAGCAAAGGCCAAATTATTGGATATCAAAAGGATATCTAGTGCTCTTACCTGGCATATCATAACCGTGATAACATCTCCAACTCTATGGTTCTAAGAAACCCTCTTAAATCCTATCTCAGGAGAAAGGTGGGGTATAAATTCAAACCATCATCATCATCTATGCAGCACTGGTGCCTTCCACTGTCCAACTTGGCCTATAGGTCTAAGAATTAAATAGCACAATCAAAGAATAATTCCATATGTAGAGATTTAAGCTACAGAACTTCTATATAGTATCTCAGCCAAACTTTTTGGAAAAACAAAATTGTTGGTCTGTTTGCTGTGCTGTAGAAGTGATGAATTCTTTGATAGCTGATCTCTTTTGTTTGATGTGGTGTCTCACCTTTAGGACAACCAAATTTGCAAATGTGCTTTCTATCCGAGCACCAGTCTCAGACTGTCTAATAGGAGGTATGATCCTAATGTTGTGAGACCCTTGGATCTTCAAGTGAAAGAGAGGAGTCAAGCTATTCTGATTTTGTCCCCCTTCCTGTTTAAAATAATAATAATAATAATAAAATACTGCAATACCTGTTCAATTTAGCTACAGAACTTTTGGGAAGGAGCTACAGGTATACCTCCATTAACAAAGCAGATATGTCTCTGAGCATTATTCCATGAACAAGACTTTGGTACCAGATGTGGAAATAACATGCAAAGAACAGGGATAGGTTCTTGCAGCACAAAAACAAACAAACAAACAAAAAGTCTTGAACACATATCAGCAAACCTTTCCTTCAAAACCAGCCATGTGAAAAGAAAAAGAACATGTCAGATAAGCATAATGTAAGTAAACAAAAACATTTTGAGTCTTCTTCAGATTACCTGAAGGATTCTTCCAAAACGCAACCAGGGCTGATTTTTCTTTCTTTCACCAGTGTTAACTTTTTTCTTATCTCTGTTTTAGTGGCCAAATAACTAGGTTAATTTTTTTTTAAGATGCTGGGGGTATCTAGTGAGGTAGGCTGATCTTTCTGTTTTGCTGTTCACACACACTCATCAAGGGACCCTGCAGCTGCTGGCTGTTTCCCTTGCCAGCTGTGGGCAGGGCACACTTGTTATCACGGTTATGATATGTCTGGTGAGAGCACTAGATATCCTTTTGATATCAAATAATTTGGCCTTTGCTTGACCTTTCTCTGCCACCCTACTCCACGTGTTTGCAGAGGTCCACGGGACAAGCGCGTATTAGGCGCGGCTGTTAATGGTTGTACATTTCAAACCTCATTTAGGCAGGCAACTTAAACCCCTCCGATGCTTCAGGGAAAAATCCTCTTGCAAACTGGCCTTGCTCAGTGCGAATCCCTACAAAGCCGCACGGCCAAGTGCCGAGCCATTCCTTTACGTTGGGCCATTTGCATACTGGCCACGCTATTGTTGTTAAGTGCTAAGCTCATCATACAAAACCTGACCTTTTCCAACTCCTTTGTCCAGCTCCAAAATTCCTTTGTTCTCCCTGAGCATGGCATGGCCTGTAGGTAAAATCCACCCTATAAAAAGTCCCCATTTTCGGGACTACCTTGGACTACCTTGGACTTCCATCCCGTCTTGCTATCAGTTTGTCCAGCGAGCTCCCCTCGGTGAACTGCGCTGAGCTTTCTTCCCCTCAACCTCTGCTTTCCTCCAGGACTACAAGACCAGGTGTCGTATTATCCATTCCCCAAAGCTCTCCATTTCTAATTCTCAGTTAGTTAGTGTATGTCATGTCTTTTATGTTATCTGTCCTCAATAAATGTTATTTTTGTTACTTTAAAACTTGCCTGGCTACACTCTCTGACCTGACGCCGTAGACATAAGGTACAAGATCCTAGATAAAGTTACCCTGCCTCTCGTTAGCTTAAGAGAGTGCTGGAGACTAATTTCCCCATCTTGTGTTGTTGTTTGGTTATTTGGGTGCCCTTCCCGGGACCCCCAACATACAGGGTAATGCACTTGCTTACAGTAGAATTGACTGGAGCTCAAGCAATTTGTTTCCCAGCTCAGACTTTATTCTCTTGATCGCACTGCTACAACCTGACCCTGGAAGTCCATTTGTCCAGTCCTCCTTCACCATCCTAGACCAATCTTCCAGCCAGAGAGAGAACCAGGGAGCAAAGAGGGGCTGGAGAAATGTAAAAAAAAAAAAAAAGACTTTGCAAAAAAAGGAGCTTCTTTGTGCAACGCTTGGTTAATAGAGGCATATCTGCATTCCTTTAAAAACAAAAAAGAAAAGAAAACAGAAAATAAACACCCTTGCCGTCCTTGACTCATCTACTAATAGAAAGAAAACAAAGGGGATGCAACCTTCATGTGCTAACAGGTGGTCACCTGTTTATTTCCTTTTAAAAGCCCACCATATTTTGGCCTATATGGGAAAATGCATTCCTTAGGGGCATTCGGCAGAAAGCTCTAGAGCTGTAGACAGCATTCTCCAAAAGGCTGGGCAATTAATGCTTACTGTTTTTTAAAAAAGAAGTAAACAGTTGACCATCTATTGGATCATGGAGCTTGTCTCCTTTTTGCTTTCCACCTACATGTGTGCTTTTCAGCATTTCTCTACTAATTCAACTACTGATGGAACCAGACGCACAAAGGCAAATACCAGACCACGTTTGTTAGAAGAGCTCCATGCATTTCATGCCCTAGCAGTGATGACTCTGAGACAGGAAAGAGGCATATATTAATTCCTTCTCTCCATGTTACATTGCTACATTAACACATTTAGGCAAGAACCGTTAACTGGCCTCCTGCAGTGAAGGCAAATGAAGCCCTTTCGGAGCAGAAGAAATGGCAGCCTTTGGCCACAAGATGGCAGCTAATGCTTAGGGATCCCGAAAAGATCTTTTCAGTAAAAACAGCCTTCTATTTCTCATCGCTTTCTCTTTTCAGTGAGAGGATACACAAGGAAGGGGGATGATTTAGGGGCACTCTCTTCCACCAATTTTTGTTTGTAAGGATAGCATGTATCATGGGATCATGGAGTTGGAAAGAACGCCGAGAGCCATCGACAGCCAGCCCTCCACATTTACGGGTTTCACTTTTGCAGATTTGATTATTCACAGATTATTTGCTGTCACCTCTGCTGCCTCCCTGGGCCATTTTTAATAGGGACTGCAAGCCCCATGAGACTGAGAAACTGCAAATGAGACTTGTAAGTCCCTATTAAAAATGGTGTGGGGCAGCAGTGGAGGTGGCAGTGAGCCCCATCATCCACCCACTTCTGCCTTGTGAAGGAACCCTGATGGCTCAAAGGAATCCACGGTGGGTTGAATATGGTGATTATACATTTTTGGGTGTTAAATATGGTTTGGGAGGGCCTACAGTTATTCACAGTTTTTCCACTTTTATGGGGATCCTGTGCCCCTAACCCTAGTGAATGTGGAAGGATGACTGTAGTTCAACTCCCCATTAAGTGCAGGAACCCACTGCTAAACTACCCCCATGAAACCGAGTGGTAAGAGCTTTTTTGACAGTGGAAGAGGCTGTCTCAGAAGGGAGCGGTCTCTCCTTCATTGGATGCTATTAAACAGAGATTAGCCTTCCAAGAAAGAAAGCCCGCTTTCTTCCAAGACTGATGAGAACACCTCTTACTACCAGAAAGTTCTTCCTAATATTTACTTGGAATGTCCTTTCTTGGAATTGGAATCCATAGGTTGACATACCTAATTTACATCCATTGCTGCAAACTGAGCTCAAAGTTCAAAATTAATTTTCACTGGGGGAAAAAAGGAGAAAAGGGGGCAGTCCTGCCCTTTCAATTCAGGCAAAAGCAAACTGCTGCAGTCCATCCTAGTTTGTCTGTACTTTTTCATTACTATCATGACTATATTCTGGGCCCTTTTTACATGCTTTTTTTTTGCGCGAGCGCCCCTTGAGCGTTGCGTGAGTGTGAGTGGCACTCCGTATGATGCACTCCCCCTTGCGCAACACTCACGAGGGTGAAGCAGGGCATGCACGCATGTTTTGATTTTTGGCTTTAAGCCAAAAATGCCCTGCACTCGCGTAATGCTCGTGGCGCCGTCGCACACTTACCTGTGTGCGGTGTTTCGGCGAGCCGGGGCGGTCACGCTTCCTTCCCCCCGTGCAGTCTACAACTCCCAGACTGCGCTGTGGAAGAACGGGGTGGGGTGCTCGTGCGACGGTTGAGCTAGAAGGAAGGCGTGCGGGAGGCAAAAAGGGCTGTCGTGAGCAGCTCGTGTGAGTGGCTGCTTGCGCAAGCACCATTTACCGCTGCTGCGACGAGGTAAGGTGCGAAAAGGGCCCTGATGTTACTTGGCTACACATATCACTGTCTTCATCTATGAAATTTTGAAGAAAATGGGTTTGAATCCTGTCCTGTGATACTTCAGAAATAAAGAGCAGTAGTTTAGGCACTCCACAGAATCTGAAATCCTCAGAAAACTGCATGATGTCATATGCTTTTGGGTGCTGTTTCACACATTACATGGTGCCAAACTGAGTACACGAACCAGGCTATATTCAGTAGGGAGCTTCAGTTTCTCATGGTCCATGAAGAGCTTACTACAGTGATGCAAACATGAACAAATGTATATTGGACCTATTCATATTTATATTTTTTAGGAGTGTAAATGGAATGAGCCACATCCTCAATCTTTTAATATACAGCAGCAACAGTGTGACAGAAGTTGAAAGTGAGAGAATATCTGGTACCATATTCCCATCCTGTGGGGTGTGCCATTTTCATAACTAGACACATTAATGACTGGAAAGCATGATCAAGGGCACATCGACTGGAAGGCATGTGGCCAGGTCAAGCTGACTTAAGACGTGGTCAGGTCATAAGTTCAGAGAAGATTCGGCTGAAAGCTTCAACACTAACTGCTAATCGTTTCAACATCTCAGGCTCTGTGCACTCCCAAATACAATGAAAGATAAACTGCCCAGATTGGTGAGCATTCAGAGACCTTCCCTTGATCTTACCCTATGGAGATCATCCCTATAACCCCTACCAGCCCATACATTAAGAGATTGTAATGATTCCCATCAATGTTTTGTCATTTCGGAGTAAGAGAATCAGCCCATTCTGGACTCCTTTGTCAGTTCCGTGGGAACTTTGTTAGTGCACTCCCCTTTAGGGTAGGAAATGAGATATAAAAACTTTGGATTTGATCCCAGTCACGTGTAGTACATTGAGCATATTGCACTACATGTAGTACGCTAGACTGCTGTTCCTCCATGCTAACCTCAGATGCTGTCTGAGCCACTCTGCTGCGACCACTTCTTCAGAACTAGTAACTATCACCCTTTCTACCCAATCTCTCCCTATCCAATCTTTCTTGCCTCACACACTCTCAGCCCCATGCACTCCCTATGCATGGCAGGGAGTAGGACTAGATAGCCCTTGTGGTCCCTTCCAGCTCTAAGCTTCTATTATAAGTATTCCAAATACTTACCCATCATACAAACGTCCAGAATGACTCACAATTAGAAAGAAAAAAAATGCAAGCTGGACTCAGATTAAGCATGCTGACAACTATAGAGGTGATAGAAAGTGGAGGAATTAGAATTCCACAGATGAAAAATGAAAGGTCACCAGAAGCTTTGGTAAAAAAAAGTAGGAGCTGTAGCTCAGCAGTAGGTCACACACTTTGCATGCAGAAGGTCCCCAGGTCAATCCCCAGCATCTCCAGGTCAAGTTAGGAAAATATCCTGCTTCAGACCTGGAGAGCTGCTGCCAATTACCTTTAAAATACAGTAACAGGGCCAGAACCTAGCTGCTAGATGGATTTGAAGATCAGACCATCACTTCCATGTCAACTGGACAGTGAATCCACTCTGGGTTTTTAAAGGAGCTGTCTAAGTTATTGAACTTGTTGTCAGGCTAGGGTTCACTATTCTGAGTAGCTCCTTTACAGTTCACACTAAAATTGGATACTATAATATTATAAAATATTATACATATTTACTAGGGATTTTTTGACCTTCCATTAGCTTGTTTGTTGTTGCATCCTACCTCAGTAGGGAACATTAAACCTGCTCTTGCTCTTGGGTCTCCGTGAGCCTACACCACTTTCTATGGTTTACTGGTTGTTTTGTTTGAGGTTTTCTTACCTTAGGCCTTCTCCAAGTCTGTGCTCTTTCTTCATCTAAGGTGAAGAAACCCTGTGGTAAACCTTCTTCTTTTGGAGCTCTAAATATCCAAGCCTCTCAGATACAGTTCCCATCAGTGGCTGACCAAGCCTACTACCTCTTGATTTGCTAGACATAAAGCTGGCTCTTGGAGTCCTTCATTGTCTGGGCTACCAGCAGCTACTTCTGACACAGTGGACAAAGGGAAGTTTAGTAGGCCTGGGCATTCCTAGCCTGGCCAATTTGATTGAAAAGCCAAGCTGGCCCCTTCTCTTTCCCTGCCTGTTTCTTCCTCCTGGCTAGCTTTTCCAAGATAGCATGCAACAACCACATCCTTTTCCAGCTGTTGCAGATTACCCTACTGATGTTGAGAGGCAGGCGAGCTGCCTTCTATCTTCTCCATATCTGGTAGTTCTGTTGTTTCCTTCTGACTCATGCAGAAGGTGCTTTTATTCCTTCAGACTCCCTTGGGTGCATCAGGAAGTTCTACTCTGGTGTGTCCCTCCATCTTCTTATGAACTGGCTGTCAGAGATGGAGGTTTTGTGTACAATAGTTGGAGAACTTCAGCTTCCATTTAAAATGCCACTTTCACAACTAATGACTCTCCTTACAGCAGTGGTATAGTGGGGATAGGGATTGAGCAGAGGCCTTTTTTCATAAACCAAATATAATAGTATCATCCAGACCAGCACCAGGATAATGGTCACCTTAGTCCTTCAAGTGAGGTGGTAAGGAGGTTTTCAAGATTTGCTGTTATTCCCATTTCTTTTTCATGTTAGTAGCTTCAACATTGACACTTCTTTTCAGGACTTCCTTCATTCCCCTTGAAAATTAAAAGCTAAAGGTTTCCCTTTCCTCAGCTTGAAGAACTTTTCTAAAAGTTCAGTGCCTTTTACAAGCAAAATCCTGTGTGGTTGGAAGGGACCACCACTGAGCAGTGATCTGGACCAGAGTCAATTAATTCAGACTCAAGTTAGACTTGATTCACTTCAGTCAACTCGACAATAAATGATACACTGACTCAACTTGACTCAAGACTTGTATATTTTTAGCAACCGACCTGCTGCCCTTGGTTCAGTAACATAACACATTCATCCAGAAACCTTATGAACAACACTTCCATCTCTTTTTGCCTCCTGGTCACATGATAATCTGTCTCAAGCCCAAGGTGTGGGGATCAGCAAATGGGTTAGGCAATGGGCTTGTGGTAGCCCCCCACTGCATATCAGAAGAGGCTTCTAAAATGTCTCCTAAGAGCAGAAGACAAGACTCACCTCCAGAGTTCAGGATCAGTATCTCAGAGGGGAAGAGCAAATGTGTTACGCAACAGGCTTGAGGAGGAAGGATACTTCCTTCTAAAGCTTTGGAAGCTTCAGTTAGGGGGGGTTAGAAGGATCCTATTCCCCACTTCTGAAAAATTCTCCAGCTTCAGAAATGGGAAGTAAGAAGGATCCTATTCCCTCCTTCTGAAGTTGCAGATGTAAAAATAATAAATGTGGAGGGTCAACTCTGCTTAAATTGTTCAAATTGACTTTATTGAACTCTGTCCAGAAATTCTAGAATATAGATTAGTGTATAAAGTTGGCTCCCAGATTTGAGACTTGACTTGAAAATATCTTCAAGGACTTGAGACTTGACTTGAGATTTGGAGTAAAGGACTTACATACGTCACTGCCACAGAACTAACTCCCTAGTAACAATGTCTAGTGCTAGTACAGTTGTGGCCTACAAATGTGTTTGCAAGATTTGCATTATTAATGACTTGTTTGTTTTGAACGTCTTTGTTGTATGAGGGAGTTTTTAACCATGTGCCTCTTTGGAATATAAATAATAGAACAGCAGGATATAAATATAGATATTCTGGTGGCATGACAAAGGATATTCCAGTAGGGTGTGTGTGTGTGTGTGTGTGTGTGTGTGTGTGCTAGCAATGGGGGATATCATGTCATAAAAGCTGAGTGTTCCACAATGTACCACTACAGAACTTCCTTCCAACAGGCCTCTTGAGGAAGGGTGTCCTGTATTTAACTGTCTTCCAGTCTAACCTTGCAAATGTGAAAGAGACGAATGAGAGGCATAGAACCAGAGAAGTTACTAGGAGGAGGCTAGAAGAGGTGGCAGGGGATGGAGAAGGAGGCTGGCAGCAAATCCAACTGGATCTTGTCCATAAATGCTTTTGTGTAGAGCAGAAGTTCATATCATGCAGCTCACCTAGTCCCCTCTGTCAGAGATCTCATCACTCCCCCACTACCCAGATTCACCTCCAAAATGAACAGTTTGGGACCCAGAGACTTCAAAAGGAATCATTTTTGCCTGCCCCCTTTTTTTTCTTTTTTGACTCAAAATTATATGAGAAAGGAGGAAAAAAGCGAGCGACCTTTCAGTCATGTATGCTTTGGAATCTGGGGATCGACAATTCAGGGAGTGGAAAATGGGAGAGATGCAGCTTCCAGACCTTCTGCAGGGTTCTGTTTTGAGTTTCGGAGAGTGCTACGTCACACCCAGGAGTTCTTCTGTTCCAGCTGAACGGTTTTCTTGGTCCTGAGTTTCATACATCTTAAACCTGATCTTAACCTGGAGGAGATTTCGCCTACTGATGGGAAAGAATTTCTCCGGTTTTGGTAGACCTGACAAAAGTAGCCTTTTGATACCTTCTGAGATCAGGAACATAAATATTTTGGAAATTTTCTCCCAGCAGGCAACATTGCAAGAGTTTTTGATATTTTTTTTCTTTACTCTTAGATCCAGTAGCCATTGGTAGTTTGCTTAGTGGGAAGACAGTGTTGGTGGTAGTGAATCTGCTGTGGAATTTAATCTGAACTTAGGAGCTACCCAAGGTACCAAACCCAATCTCTGAAATCAGAGCCTTGAATAGCAACTTTAAAGTGTGGATTAAAATGTGGAGGGGATTCATCAACCCTCTGACATGGAAGCCAGCTGCTGTCATTTCTTAGATCACCAGATACCATGAATTTATTTATTTATTTGATTGATTGATTAATTGATACCCTGCTTTTCTCCAGAATGGGGCTCAAAGTGGCTTACAGTATAAGATTAAAACAGAATGTCTAGAACAATAGTGAGTACAGAAGACATCCAATTTCAACACAACTTTTAAGACACTAAAAATTAAAACAATTAAGACACTTAAAATGCACATTATCTTCCCAAAACAACACAACCTATTACCCATTGCTCCATTCCGGTTAGTCAAGACTGAAGGTCTGTTTAAACAAGAGGGTCTTTTCGGGCCGGTCAAAAGATAGCAGAGACGGAGTGGGTCAAACTTCCCTTGAGAAGGAACCCCAAAGCCTAGGAGCACCAAGAAGGCCTTGTCAGCTTACCAGCTGAGCCTAGGGGTGGGAAGATGGAGAGAGAGCCCTCCCCAAAGATTGTAAGTCTCAATTGGGCTTATATAAATCATGCAGATTTGGGCCCTTGGTGACAATATCTGAAATGCATGCTGTTGTCACCTCTGGCTGGCTACTCTAAATAAAGCAAGGGAGTTTGTCCAGCATCCTCCTGGCCTCTTACATATTAGTAAGGTCCATACCAAAGTAATTTGACATTTTCTGCTATGCAGAACATCTGTGTTCATTTCAAAGTTGTGGTGGCAGAGTTGCTCATTTGATGCCATTGTGCACAGGTAGGCTTTGTGCATGGATGTGAGAAGCACTGAGTTGTACGTGAGCATTGTGCACTGTGTATGGAGGTACATGCACATCTTACAGGGCATTCCATTTTACATATTGTGTCTTGGTTCAGCTGTGCAATGTTGCTCTTCAGCCCAAGGGCCGCATGGCACCATTAATTCAGAACTCCACATTCAGAAGTTTTATGCTATGCTAATCTAGCATCTAATCTTGCATCTGTTTACAGGGCTTTAGTCTGAGCTTTCTAGTTCTCTGTACAGGGAGATATCTCTTCTGCTTCTATTGCTATACATTGGGTTGTTGCCCAGATGCATGCCTTCTTTTCCTCCTTTTCTTTCATTTGCAACTCCACCACCACCATCCCTGCTGGCATTTCTTCTCCTTTCCTTCCAACCCCATGTCCTGCAATGCCTTCCATCGTCTCTGCAACTGTTCTTCAATTCTGCACCAATAACAGTTCCAGATGGTTGAGTCCAAGATAACAGACAGGGTCATCTGACCATTTCTTCATTGACTTTCTCAACATCCTTACTTCTCTGGAGCATCCTTCCTCTTCCTCCCAAGATAGCTGATATTCTTCCCTGATGGCACTTCAGGCTTCTGTGTATGATTTTCCTCTGTAGAGACGGATGGAATAAATCAACAGTGCTTGACACACCGCTATAGCTATCAGCAGAAGTACTTCTCACCCTGGGTGGCATTAGTCAATTATGACAGGGGGCCTAATGACAATGCTAAACTATTGATATTAAAATATCATCAATGATGTGTGTGTGTACACACTCATATACAGACATTCTTCTACCCCAGTTGCATATTTACCACCTACCATGTGATGGAACATGCTTCCTATTCACCCATGATTGCTTTGATGTTCACTTCTGGATGTGTTTTGTGTAAGGTGTTTTAAAGAGGAGAGACCTCTTTAAACATGAGCATAGAAAACTGCCTTATACTGAGTCAGAGGACAGAATCCTCTTGATCTTATAACTCTGTGTACATAGCTCTACACTTGTAGTTGTACTTTTATACCATGGTGCAATGGACATATTTAGTTCTTTGTTGCAGCAGCAGAGTCCCTGACTTAACTAGAGCCATTGAATCAATTGGATTTATCCAACAACTGACTGAATGAGTTTGGACATTCATGGATGGTGTGTAACCATTAGTTGGTGCCTTCAGCATATCACTGGATTCATTGGGATTTCAGAAACAACCATTGCACATTCACCATTGCTGGATTCATTAGGATTTCAGAAACAACTATTGCACATTGTCCATTGTGTAATGGAAGAATACATAATTGGTTGCACAATGGCAGTAGGCAGTAGAAGAGGACTGTACTGCCATTACCACATATCTTGGTGAATGTAGATTTACACAATTCAAGCATGACATAGGATCCCAGCCAGACCTTTAGATTATCTAGCTAAATATGGTCACCTCTACCCAGCTGCAACTCTCCAAGGTTTCAGGATGGATTCTTTGTTAGCCTTTATTGGAGATCCCTGGTCATCTCTCACCTAGCTTGGTTCCCAAAACAGATGACATCAGAGATATTAAAGGCAGTATGGTGGTTCCTCTATTCCATCTGGAGCCAGCTCTGGCAAAAAAGAGGAAAACTAACAGAGAAGCAAGACCAAGGTCTGAATCCTACTATTAGACCCATTGAATAAATGGAATTTATGTTGATTTAACCTTTCACAATTCATTTAATGGGTCTGCTTTAAATGGGACCAAGCAATAAGGTTAATGTCAAGGAATTACAGAGGGAGGGACCTACACCAGGTGAGAAACTGTCTTGAAATTCCTTCAGCAGGCCACAGTAGACCAGGGCTTGTTGAAACAGCTTTACTGGCTATGAGTCTATTTCTGAACACAATATGAACTATAAAGCCTTATGTGGCTGTCTGAATGCCTGCATCTGCTTGAGTCTTATCATCTTCAGAAGAGAACATTGCCTCTCTTCCACCACCTTCTCAGACTCTTCTGTTGAAGATATAGAAGTGAGTCTTCTTAGTGGCTTCCCCTAGGCTATAGAACTCCCTCCCATGGGATGCTCAACTGACTCATTCTCTGCTCTCTTTTCACCAACAAGAAAAGACTCTCTTATTCAAGCAGCCCTTCAGCCTTTAACTGATTGAGGCAAAAGGATGTGTAATGGATCTGCTTTTTAAAAAAATGTGTAAGAAGTGATTAACATATTTTAAATTAAGGCAGAGTTTTCACAGGTATGTAATTGGTTGCACAACATTGGTATTCAGCAGTATAGTGCAATCACTACTTAAGTTTGTGAGTATAGATTTTAACTATTTAAGTACAATGTTGGATCTTGGCTCATGTTCGAATGCTGAACTAACCATGTCACTATCCCACCAAGGCTTATAGTTGTTAAAACTTAGATGGGAGACAGGTACAACATAATTTCCTCTTCAGTGGGATTGGCTGTAGCTTAGTAAATCTGGTCACTTCAAATTTCATTTCAGTTAATTTTTCAAAAAATTTGCCAAATTTTGCAAATTTCATCTTATTCATCATACAAAGAACATTTTCTTAAGCTTTACAAACAGATACGAAGTGAAAGCAAACCTGATAAGATTTTCTCATCCCACATCAAGACATCTTCCTTACTTATGGGCCTCAGTGGATGGGCAACTCTGTTCTCACTGCTCTTTGTCTCAGTTTGCCCTCAGCTGGGCATGAGATGGACCTGGAAGGGAACTCTGCTGCTACCATGAGAGCAGAAGAACTTCCAAACAGTCTTGGCTTGTGGCTTCCATGCCAGTGGGGTGGTGAATATGCTTTCAGTTTTAATCCGAACTCTAAAGGAATAATTTGAGGTGCTCAACCTCCTATGGAGATAGGATCCAGCATCTTCTCCTTTGAAAGTTCAGCTAAAACCTGGAATGAGTTCACTGCTCCACTTTCTTTGGAGACATCAGTCACCACTGCTTCCAAGATCTCTTTATGAGCACAGCAGGTTCGTGAAAAAGGGTGGTGGAACTGTGGCACCAAACTAGAGTCTAGTCGCGCTCAATACTTGAGAGTCCACATCTCTATATATGTGCCTGCCTGAAGACTCAGGTTTACCCTCCCCTTGGTGGCCTGGCTGCCTGGCTTCAGTGTTGGCTTATTTAAGTGCCAAAGCTGATAGGCAGAGAAACAACACACTTGAAATGTGGTGCTGGGGAAGAGTTTTGTGGATACCATGGACTACCAAAAAACCAAATAAATGGGTCCAAAAACAAACCAAGTATGAATTCTCCCTAGAAACCCAAATGACATCACTGAAACTGTTGTACTTTGGACATGTCATGAGAAGACAGGACTCATTTGGTAAAGCAGAAGGCAGTAAGTAAGGTAATAGGCACTGCTGGTGGATAGACTAAGTCAAGAAAGTCAAGACCCTAAGGCCATTTCCACCCTAGACTGTTATAGCGCTTTTATTTTACTCTCAACATCCCATGGAATTCTGGGGTTTGCAGTTTCCTGGGCCCAAAGAGCACTCTGACTGGGAATTCTAAAGGCCCCTTCCTAAACTGCAAACCCCATGATTCCATAGGATGCTGAAAGTGGAATAATAGCACTATAGCAACCTAATGCAGAAATGGTGTAAGTTTTCAAGATCTCAGCAGGGCGACTGACGACTTGGGGAGCTCCCATTCATAGGGTCTCCATAAGTCAAAGTTGACTTGATAACAATTAACAACAACAAAACATTACTGTTTTCTAAAGCCTTTGGGCCAATCCCATTTCTTCCAAGATGCTTATGCACATGGTTTTAAACTGATTGAGCACTTAAAATCTGTTTTAATTTGTTAACACATTTGGTTTAAATCTATTTACAATATTTTTATAATTTCCCATTGATCTTACAGATTTACATTTATTTTACCTTTCTGAGGTGTCATGATATAAGGTAGGACATAAATATTTTGTTTGTTGGTAGTATTTCTATAACCCACAGGGGCTCCTGAGGCCATGTGTGAACAAAAACAAATTAAAACAATACAAGGGTAAAAAACAGTTTTAAAACATATTGAAATACTCTTTAAAAACTCCTAAAAGCAATCTGAAAACAATCTTAGCATCTGGTTTGAAACAGTTAAAACAACACTTTCAGATACTCGTGCCTTGTGGACCAGCACTGTTTTGGCTGGTCTCAGAAGCTTAAATGAGATGGGGACAGCCTGGCTTCCTTGGGTAGAGAGTTCAACGGTCAAGACATTGCTATAGAAAAAGGCCTGTAACATGTACTCACCAGCCTAACTTCAGAAGGTCTTGAGAGAAAAAAGAGGGCCTGCTCTGAAGATCTCAATTTTTTGGCAATTTTATATGGGAGGAGGAGGTCTGTCTGGGCCACAACATATTTAGGGCTTTGGGAATCATCACCAACACCTTGAATTGAGCTCAAAAGAATATTGGATGACAGTGTACTTCTTGCAGAGCCAGTATTACATGGTCTCTGAACTGCACATCTGACATCAGTCTGGCTACTGCATTTTGCACTACCCACAGCTTCTAAACGCTTTGCAAGGGCAGCCCTGTGTAGAGTGCATTACAACAATCTAATTGAGAGGTAACTAACGCATGAACCACTGTGGCCAGATATGCCTTCCCCAAGAAAGGGTTGCAGCTGGTGCACCAGCCAAAGGAGGGCAAAGGTGCCCCTAACCACTTCAGCAACTTGACTTTCTTAATAGATTAATTGATAAAATAGTTGGAAAGAATCCCCAGTCGATGACAACAGCAACAATGACAACAACAACAAATGGTATTCTCTCACCCAGCAAGAAAGCAGAAAAGAAAATCTGGTAGTCTTCCTTTCTAGTTTTAGGCCCTTTTCGCACACATTTTTTTTGTGCGAGCGCCCCTTGAGTGTTGCGTGAATGGGAGCGTCAGTCCGTACGATGCACTCCCACTCACACGACACTCAGGAGCCTAAAGCAGGGCGTGCGTGCATTTTCTTATTTTCAGCTCTAAGCCGAAAATACTGCGCAGTCGTGCAATGTTTGCGGCGCCCTCGCACATTTACCTGCGTGCAGTGCATTGGCGAGCCGGAGCGGTCACACTTGCTTCCCCAGTGCAGCCTACAGCTCCCAGACTGTGCTTTGGAAGGAAAGGGAGGGGAGCTAGCGCGACAGTTGCGCGACCGGAAACCCAGCTGCAGTAGAATGGAGGGGCTATGTGAGTGCCTCACGCAAGAGGCTGCTTGCGCGAATGGCACTTCCCACCTCCGTGAGCAGGTAACGTGCGAATGCTACTATTTCCCATAGGCTGAGGCATTCTTATAACCACCTTGTCCAGTGGTTGTAGAAATAACCTTATAAATAGGGCCTTTCATTGTCAGACATGTGTGGCCTCCAATATCCTCAGCACATCAGAACCATGGAGATTGGATAGAGCATTCATAGCTATGCATGCTCTGCCCAGTGAATGTCTGTTTCCAACATCAGGGCCGGTCCTACCATTAGGAGGCCTGAGGCAGCTTTCTTCAGGCAGCTGATGTTAGAAGCAGTGATTTGCATCCCATTTAGTGACACACATGAGAGTACACTTTCCTCCTGTGTATGTCTTTGGCATTCTCTTCTTCCCTCTGCAATGATCAAATCCCCTCCCCTTAGCTCACCATTGCACAGTAATAACCCTTGGCCACAGCTGTCCCATTGCTTTTGGAGAGTAGAGGGGGTCTGAGAAGTGTCTGGCTGTGTTCCTCTATCGAGACGTAAACCAATTATGTCATCCTTCAAGACCTCTGGAGAACCTCTGTCAATCTCAGTGGAAATTATCCTTGGAATGTTTCTGGCTGTTCAACTTTAACTGGAGTCTTCTCTACGGTTAGTATTGGTGTACATAGGTGAAAAGATCCTGCCGATACCCTCCTGTCACTGTCCTCCTTGGAGCTATAATTTCCCAAAATTCTAAGGAGACACTGGCATTGCAGGTGGACCCAAACACTTCACACCTCTTAGGTTAACACTTGGTTGTTTTTTTCACCACAGGTAGCAAAAATCCCTCGAGGTGCTCCTGGTTATCATGCTTTGCTTTTTTGCTGACCCCAAACTCTCCCACAGTTTAGATTTTTGCTGAAGAGACTAAAGGAGAAAAATCAGCTTGCAGTGCCCAGTGGTGGAAAACGTGGGCCAACATATCAGAATTCCAACGCTCTTGGTGTTTGTAACAGTGATTCTGACACTGAAATAGAAGGATAGAGACAGTTGGCCAGGGTTGGAAATCTTGTCTTATTTTATCCTCCGAGAGGTAAATGATTGTGGAGTTCAAGCAAAGCAAATAAATAGTTTACATCAGAACCTATGGCACGGTTGGGCCTCTGGATTTGATTCCACATTGCTAGAAAACCCATTTATGTGGTTACCACAGACTGTGAATTTGTAATAATCCCTGGGGGGAAAAGAACTCTTTGACTAATCCTTTCTCCTTTGTGATATTAAGTGGAGCTTGGCCTTTATTTTACTGGTCTCTCTGCTGAGTCCTGAGGGACAATTGAGGTAGTGTTGTTCATTCTACACCTTTTTTTACTTGGCAAACAAGGTTTAAAGAAAAGTGAGCGTGTGTTTTGTGTGTGTGTTTATGTGTGTGTGTGCATGTGTGCACACGAAAGAGAGAAAGAGAGAGAGAAGGTAACATTGTGACTAATGGGCTTTAATAGGCAAAGCAAACAGTTAAATAAAAGATGCATGCCACTTGCTGAAAACTTAAGGAATGCATATTCAACGCGTTGCATTATTAAATACAGCGGCAAGCATATGGGTGCCTGCAATTAATGTATATAAATAGCTGATAAACTTGCTCAGTATTAGAAAGCTAGCGGCAAAAATGACCTCATATGTCAAGCAGACAAGCAGGCAGTTACCATTTTCTTTGTACACCTTACAGATGATAAATTAGTTTTATGGCCTGCATGGGGCCCTTATCACATTACAGCACCGAGCGTATGATAAAAGGGGAAAATATGCCTCAGCCGAAAACTGAAACAAAATCTGGAGTCCCTCTGGGCCTTGGGTGTTTCTCCCTCCTCTTCCAAGAATTTTTAGCAACATCCTTTGTGGGAAAGATGCACTGCTATAAAGAGAAATGCACATCCCTATCTTCTTCTTCTTTTCAACAGAGAGAAATGGATGGTCCTGCATTTGGGTAGAAAAAATAAAAGTCACAACTATCGGATGGGGGACGTGTGGCTGGATAGCAGTACGTGTGAAAGGAATCTTGGAGTCTTGGTAGATCACAAGATGAACATGAGTCAGCAGTGTGACGCGGCAGCCAAGCAAGCCAATATGGTTCTTGGTTGCATCAATAGGAGTATGGTGTCTAGATGGAGTGAGGTAATGGTACCACTCTATTCTGCATTGGTTAGGCCTCATTTGGAATCCTGTGTCCAGTTCTGGGCACTTCGATTCAAGAAGGATGTCTATAAGGTGGAACGTGTCCAGAGGAGGACGAGCAAAATGGTAGAGGGTCTGGAAGCCCTGAAGCCCTGTGAGGAGCATCTTAGAGAGCTGGGTATGTTTAGTCTGCAGAAGAGAAGGTTGAGAGGGGACATGATAGCCATGTTTAAATATCTGAGGGGATGTCATGTCGAAGAGGGAGCGGGCTTGTTCTCTAACACTCCAGAGACCAGGACAAGGAGCAGTGGATTCAAGCTGCAGGAAAGGAGATTCCATCTGAACCTCAGAAAGAACTTCCTGGCAGTCAGGGCTGTCTGGAAGTGGAATCTGATGCCTCAGAGTGTGGTGGAGTCTCCTTCCTTGGAGGTTTTTAAGCAGAGGCTGGATGGCCATCTGTTGGAAATGCTTTGATGGGTGTTCCTGCATAGCAGGAGGTTGGACCGGATGGCCCCTGGGGTCTCTTCTAACTCTATGATTCTCCTTCTTCCTTCTTCTTCTTCTACAGAATTTCCCCAAAATATGTACTGGAGTATGGTTAGAAAATCCCCCAAGAGAACCGCCAATGAAACAAGAGTCATAAATTAACCAAATAACCAAAAGCTCCCATGATCCCCCAGTACCCACCCATCAAAGTGACTTCCTGCTTCTTTTCTTTCCTAATTGCTGATTTGCAACATTGTTTTAGGCTTGGGTCTGTATCTCATTATGCCAGCCGGCCCCCCCAAAACTGCAAACCCCAGGATTCCATAGGATGTTGAAAGTGGAATCATAGCGCTATAACAGTCTCGTGCAGAAATGGCTCAGGAGTGGGGAAAGTGGGATGGTGGGTCAAATTGGGGGTTGAAAAGGCATAGTTGTCACCCACAGCAAATTTCTCTCTTTTTAAAACCAAAAATGTCCTTGGAAATTTAGGGGGCATGGATATAATTTTGCAAAATAGCCAAAGAGGCCAAAAACACATTTTTCCCCCTAGGAGTCCAGTGAACATTTTGAATTAACATTTAATTTAAAAAAAAAAAATCGGGGATGAGGGAAAGACCAGGACCAAGGGGGACATTATAAGCTGCCATTCTATTAGTGAAATATGCATGCACAAGTCACAAGATGCATGTGAGGCAAATTATTGGCCATAGTGCAATAGATAGATCCTGTTCCAACAGAGGTAGAAGAGAAGTTGTGCATACAGTAATGTTTTGCACTGTGCTTTTGCCTTGCACATTACAGTTGTGCCTTGCACATTGTCATTGACATGTATTGTCTATTTTGAAAGTTCTGTTAGTTGCATATATGTGTTGATATTGCTCTTCTGCAGGAGGGCTGTGTAGTTCTGATGCAATATATTTTCACATGTGTATACTTACAGTACTCTAAGGAAGTGCTGGATTGTAGCCATAGTCTCCAGTCTGTAGGAGCTGCCCAGCTTTGCGGTAGCCCAAGGCTTATTGGAATAGTGGCCTCCAATACAATTTTTACTGTGCATATGTGTATATAAACTGGTTGTGCAATTGGTTATTCGATTGCTGCACAATACAGCACCAGCACGAAATCCTCCCTGGAACCGCTGCACTCTGGATAAAAAGTGTCCCAGAGGCAAGCATAACATAGCAGAGCTTCCAAACAGCAACAAGCGTGTGTAGCAGAGCACAACTAGAGCATCAGCTCTGACCCCTCTGCCCACTGGTTAGTAAACTCACAGACACAGAGTTTGTCATCCAAAATACCTGGAGGCTATAATCTTCAAAGTTGCAGTATATACATCTATACACAGAATACGCAGATCCACAGGCAGAGATTCAGCGTCAGAGTTTCAGGAAATCAGGAGCAGAGTGACAGGATGCAGAGCGTCAGAGCAAACATTCATACCTCTCTTATATACACACCTCCTTCCATGTCATCACTCAGGGCCTTTGGCTGATGCAACCCCTTGCCATTATTTCACTATCATGACTCAGCCCTTTACTCCATGGTCCCTAGGGAATGAGTCATCCTTTGCCCAGTCATTCCCCAGGTGTCCCATGACATGCTCATCAAATGTATTTTAAACTGGGGCAAATATCACTGCATTTTTAACCCACAGATGTCATGGTGGTTGCCAGACTGATAGCTTTTAAAGGGGACTGTGTAACTTCAAGGAGGTTGAGGCCATTCAGGGCAACTAGGCAGGATGGCTATATATCATCTCCAGTTATCAGAGCCAATATGCTTCTGTGCAACAAGTGTTGGGGAGTACAAGAAGGTGCATTTGAACTCATATTCTGCTGGTGGGCTTCCCAACTGGTTGGTTACTGTATAAACAGAACATTGGACTAGACCTTTCATCTGTTGAGCCCGGTCTGTTGAGCCCTGGTGGCACAGTGGTTAAATGCTGGTACTGCAGCCACAACATTTTGAATTCAGTCCTGCAGGGCTCCAGGTAGACTCGGCCTTCCATCTTTCCATAGCTTGGTAAAATGAGTACCCGGCTTGTAGGGGGCAATTAGCTAACACACTGTAAAGTGCTTAGGGAGTGCTTAGCACTGATAAGCAGTATAGAAATGTAACTGCTATTGCTATCACAAAGTTCTTAGGTTATGCAACCGTTATGTACCTCTTGCACAATTGCATTGCACAACAGCTTATGTGGAATTATAACCCAGCACAACAGTGGCAGTAGGAGTTTTAATTCCATTAGGTTGGATTTAGTCCTTGGAATTCAGCACGTCTGGAAGGCAAGAGGATCCAAATCTGTGCAATATCCACTAAGAACAGCTCTCTGAACATCTGATACTTGTTTTTATGTTTGTCTGCTTGCTTGTTCATTCACTTAACGGATTTTTAATGCATTTCAACAACTGTTCTCAAGGCCAATAAAACAGCTCAAACCAATTAAAAGGCCCATTTGAACAACATGGCAAATATCAAAGCATAAATCACAAAACCTCAGCAGGATCTACAAGACTTAACTCTTGAAGGTGCTCCAGGGCAAGAGCAATGAGACCTGTTGAGAAAAAGATGGATAAAACAGACAAAGAAGCATCTCACAGAAAGCTGTTCCAGAACTTTAGGAGCTACACCAGAAAAGCCTCTGTTTTTGTAGACACCAGTAAGACATTCTAATTAAAGATCCTAAGTAAAGATCAAATTGGGCATGGCCTATTGACCGAAGGTTTTCTCATATGTCATGTAGGTTTTTCTTGATGAGAGACCATGAGTCTTTTTTTAGGGGATTTTTCTGTTGCATGTTTCCATGATTCCTTGGTTAACCCCTTCTTTTCAGGAAACAGATTCAGATACTGAGGTTACCTGCTTTGATCTTCCCACTGCTGTCACTTTGCTCATCAGGCAAATGTTCTCCTGTAGTAATTAAAAAAAAAAAAAGGTATATCATATAAACTCCAGATTGCTCATAGCAGGGCTGAACTACAACTCGTATCTTATTTTGCCATGCATGATGGTGGCTAAGGCTGATGAAAGTCCTATCACAATGGAAGGCTACAGGTTCTTCAGCATTGGCTTACTGATTACTGCCAGGACTGGACACTAGAGAAGGAAAATTATGTAATATATAATATATATTGCAGACTTAACTAGAGCACATGTATAATTGCAGCCTGTAGTTTATAATATAAAGTTGCAAAGGCAGAATGTTTGAAGAGAACAGCTGGCCAACTTTATTAATCAGATGTCAAAATGTGTCATTTAATCTGGTATTCTGTTACTGTGTTGAACAAAACTGGTCACTGTATTTCACGAACACAACTAAAATGGTCATCTTACTAATAAGGTTTGTTAAGCCATTTTTATTAACTCCCAAACTATCATTAACCATTCTCTTTTTGATGGTATTACAGTGCTTTCTAATCATTAGCCAAAGCTAATTTAGCCAGTACTAATAAATTCAGAATGTACTCCTGATGCTCTTTCTACTTTGTGTTCATATTTTATATATTCCAAAAAGATATACTAATAGATTTAACGGTAATCAAAAATCTAATATTTCATTAGCAGTGACAGAAATCTTGTTCCAGTGCTTGGGACCTTGTATGTATTTCCTATGACTTACAAATTGAGACTGCAGTCACATACCCAATTAACTGGGAGTAAACCTCTTGAAATTGATGATGTTCACTTCTGAGAAGATGAAAATACAGGCTGAACTTAAGGAGATGGAATATAACTCATAGATGGGGCAGCACCACCTCATTAGTGAATTACGGCATATTTCAAGTGAATGTGCAACTGGATGTGAAATGCATGATTGCCCCTGCATGTACAATGCATTATCAACAATGCCTATCTGCCATGTACAGTCTTGTTACCATGTTCTATGGGGGTCCCAGGAGGGCACCCAAACCACCAAACAACTTGGGGAAAATTAGCTGGAGCACTCACTAAAGCTAGCGAAAGGCAGGGTAACGTAGCAGGATTTTGCAACCCAGCGTCTACGGGGTCAGGTCAGTGAAGCAGTCAGACGGTTTAAAATAGCAAAAACAATGTTTTATTAAATACAGACAAACATTAAAGACAACACAGTCACACAGCTAACTACAGAATTGGAAATAGGAATTGTCAGAGGGAAATAGGTGATACGACACCTGTCTCGTAGTCCTGGAGAGGTATGGAGATTGAGTTCATGGATATGGAGTCTCAGTACGTGGAACTGAGTGGACGTCTCGCCGGATACAGTGGCAGCAAGGCGGGATGGAAGTCCAGAGTGATTCAAGCAGTCCGAGGTGGTCTCAGAATCGGGGGGTTTATATAGGGTGAATTGTGACTGCAGGCCATACCTTACTCGGTGAGAACAATGCGATTTAGGAGCGGGACAAAGCTTTGGAAAGGTCAGAGTTTAGCATGATGGGCTTAAAGCCGAATCAACAATAGTGTAGCCAGTATGCAAATACGAAGCGCTTAGTACAGCTTTGTAAGGCTGCCTGCTCGGGGCCGGGCGCCTTTGTTAGTATGGCACATAAGCAAGAGGGTGTTTGCCGGAGAGGTCCCTGAAGCGATGAACTGGCTCTGTCCGGCCTGCCTGGGTGGAGAATGGAATGTCCAGCAATTATTGGCCGCGCCTGTTTACGTGCTCCTCCAAAGGCCTTGCAAACACATGGAGCGGGGTGGCAGAGGAAAGTCGAATGGTTTGATATCAAAAACGATATCAAGTGCTATCTCCGGGTAGGCCTGGACCGCAGAAACAATCTGCAATGGCACCCCATGTACAATGTGCCACTCTGCTTCCACAACCTTCAACTAAGTATGGGCTCCTGCATCAGAGGAAAAACTCCAACTGCTTTTGGGGGAAGTCATGCATGCATAAAGCATTAATAGGACACCAGCTATGTATTCCAACTGATGTATTTTGTCCAGATCAAGGAAAGTCATAGTATCACTCTATTCTTCTATGATTAGACCTCATTTGGAATGCAGCGCCCCCTTCTGGTCATCATCCTTTAAGAAAGACGTTGACAAACTGGAATATGTCTACTGGATGGTGAACAAGATGGTAAAATATCCAGAAAATTAGCCCTATGAGGATTTGGGAATGCTTGGCTTGGGGAAAAGAAAACTGAGAAGTGATATGACAACTATCTTATCCGAAAGGGTGTTCAGCTGGTAAATGGATCCAAACTTGTGTCCTGCTGATTCAAAGGATAGGACTTGAACTACTGGATTCAAATTACAAGAACAGTTGCAATTACATTAATGTATCTAATTCATTAGAAGCAACGAGGGCCAGATTTGCCCTTTTAGCATCACCTTGTTCTACTTGTGAACTCTTATTACATTAGAATAGCTCTTTGTCATTCTGGTCTAAACCTATAGTTTCAATTAGAATTGTTGTTTTTGTTGTGTGCCTTCGAGTCATATCTGACTTATCACAAGCCTAAGATGAACCTACCTTGTGATAATGGGGCTTCCCATTATCTAGACTTAGCAAAAAGGGGAACACTTCCCTCTTCAGGTAAACCAAGGGTTAATAAGGTGTTGGGATTAGATTACATTTTAGTGTGTGGTCAGTATCATAGGTCATGTGGGTCAGCATCATAGGTCACAGGGTGAGACTTGACCAATCAAAAAGGAAAGAGGTGAGCATCTTCAGGATGCTTCCAGATGCTTCCAAGGAGAAGTTATAAAACTTCTTGCGAGGCCATGTGGCTGAGAGAGATAACAAAGGGATAACAACCAAGGAACCTCCTGGAGCGGGGTTCTGTGCCAGTAGCAGGCTGGAGGCCATCGGCCTCGCCTCCTGGCCCTTCCTTTAGAACATCTAAGCCTAGGAACAACTGTGAGTAATTAGACTAAAGTTATCTAGTCGCGTTAGGGACTTTTCTGTTATTTTGGAGGCTGGCTGATCTAAAGAATGTATCTGTGCTTTCATATCTGTTCTTTTGTAACTACTTGTAACTAAGCGTGCCTGGGAGGAGGGGGCTTCCCATGTGTGGTAATTTGCCTTGTTTATTTGCCTGACTTTAATAAATACTTTCTGTAAAAGACCCCGTTTCTCTCCTTCCCACACCAAGCTAGATAGACTGGGGGAAAAGGAAGATCCTTAAGCTTAGGAATGTACATGGTTGGACAGGGTCCTGCTGTACTGTCCAAGTGTCCAGATAATTCATAATTCAGTGGGTGGTGGCAGCGAAGATGAATTAATAGCTAAAATTCATAACAGGCTGGAATATACGTCCCAGCAGCACATGGGGACGATCCAGCTTCACATGGTGGCAGCGGTGGGATGTATTTCCAGCTTCACATACCTATGGCTCAGTTTGACACTCAAACCACTACACAACCATGAACTGAGGACCTCTGTTGTACAATAGTCTAAAAAAGCTCAACAGTATAAGGAAGCTTGCACAGGCATAAGACACCAACAGTACAATTTTGAAGTAAGCAAATTGTTTTGTTTTGATTAAAGACCATACCACAACATCTTTTTTTCTTTTAAAAAGTGAAATATTTCTCAGAGGAAATGGTGCAAATGGTGCAAATGGAAGTGGTGCAAATACTGTTCTTGGAATGCAAAACCCAACTATGTTACATTATTATATGGCAAACCTCTAAAACCTCTCCAACAAGGTCAGAAAAGAAGGGGCAGATAGTGAGAAACCATAACACAGTTCACTGCTGCAGCTTCCTAACAATTAAAGGTTTTTTAGCTGATGTATTATCCGCCTTTTCCAGGACAAATCAATCAATTAATTGATAAAATTGAAATAAATTGGCGTATTAGCTGATCTTCAACACTGGTGCCTTTCGGGGATATTAAAGAAAGTCTGGTTGAACACTTCAAATACAGTCAGCTTCTGTCAGAAAGAGAGACTAAATTCTTTATTAGAATTAACCCTGCAGAAGCAAAACGGCTTCAAGAATAAGTGAAACCATTAACTCACAGACTCAGACAGTTTTGGCCTTAATGCTTAGGATTTTCTTCCTCCTTCAATCAACAAGAAGAAATGAAACCTTTGAGTCAGTTGATTCAATGGATCTCTCTTAGCAAAAACTACATTCCACCAGGTTCAAACAGAATCTTCACTGGAGTGTGTTTCTGATTCATGGACTGCATGGGTATTCACGTTAAAAAATGTGCTATGGAAAATACCACAATTAGCCAATTAAGGTAAGAACTACTGGCAATGGAAAAAAATTCCATCAGTCAAGATGCACTGCAGTTAACTGAGTGTTCATCTATCTCCCATCACTGGGAAACACCCATAATATGATTTATTTATTTATTTTTAAATCAGTACACTGCTTAAATTTAATCTTTAATCCATATGCTGAAACTGGCATTTCCCAGTGTTTCCATAAAAGTCAACATAGGAGCCAGTGGCTGAAATCCTGTTAGTGACATATACAGGCATTACTCCAATGTATGTCGATGTATGTCCATTTTTTTGGACATTGTGGAGGGAGGAATTTACTACCTTCCTTGCACAATGACTAAAATCCCCTTAAAACCCATATTTTTTTCATGCTTAAACCTCCAGCATGTCCATTTTTTGGCTGGCAAACAGTGATGGGAAAGGCAAACAGCATGCAGCTATGTCCTCATTGCTGAATGTATAGCAATGAAGGCATCTTCCAGGGTGTCCATGAGGTCCTCTGGAAGTCATAGAAACTGAGATAATTGTTGTGCATCCAGCTATAGTCATGAAGCTGCACACTCTTCTACCATCCTCACCCTTCACTGGTCAATAAATTGCCAAGTTGGTGGGGAACAGAAATCATGAGAAAGACAATATTTAAATGAAGGGCATAGTCAATGGGGTGGAACTTCACCACTTGCCTCTCAATGCCGGATTGCTACTATGTCATGCGCTCCACTCCACGATATATTATCGCAAATATTATTTAATTGGCATGAAATATAAATTATATACTGTTTTGGCTAAAAAGCCATGCTGACAAAGAGGAAAGTCTGAACATGTGTGAAAGTAGGCTAGATGGGATCTCAGGGTGGGGCATGGTCAGGTCATAGTCAAGAAAACTCTGGTGTTAATGGGCTTGCAAATGTACTCTCAATTACTTAACTCTCAGAAAGAAAAGGACTCAAAACTACCCACTGATTATATTCAGCCCACTTCCCCTTGCTGCCAAAATTCTCCTTACCTGACTAGCCATTAAGGAGGTATCACAATTCCCATCAGTGCTTTGCCACCTAAGGCTAAATCCATTCGCCCATTCCAGACTCCATTGTCCACTCTGCCAGAGACTCAGTAACACCTTCCCCCTTAGGATAGAAACAAAATGTTTCAATCTTGACTCTGAGCCAGATAATTTGTAGTACAAAGGCCATCACTCTGCTACTCTGATTTCTGTTTTTGTATGATCCTCATACACTTAGTCTGAGCCACATTGCTTCATCTCTTGTCTGCAGGATGGGTAAATATTACCCACTTCACCTTGACGTCTCTCTATCCACTTTTTCCATCCTTTCTTTCAGTAAGTGTTGTGTTGTTGTGAGACTTCTTGGATCTTGTGTGTGATTGTGATATTTCTCCAGTAAAACAAAGCATACTTTTAATCTCCAATTGAGTGCCCTCTCTCCCTTCTCAGGCCTCTCCTTTGAGCTAATAATTCCCCACTGTTTCATAGAGGCACTGATATCACAGGTGGACGTCTGAGTCATCCACCTATTGGGGTAAAAGGATCTTGGCCAATGAGCTTCATCTTACAGGCGTCAGACAGATCACTGAGTGACTGTCAGACTTTTGTCTGCAAAGATGGAAAGATAACATTGATTTTATATCCCGTGATATAACCTAATATCATTAGAACCAAAACTGATCCTTCCAGGTTGATAACTTTGTTTGGGGGGATTAAGCCTAACTACAGTTGCAATGACTATGACATGACTAGATTTTGGGATATTGTGGGGGGATAAAGTGTGAAATCAGTCCAGAGGGTCTCAGTTGGTCAAGTGCATATACAAAAGTGTAATAGTGGGGTTCTATCCATTCTTCATTTTGTAATACCATGATGAAAAGTTCTGAAAAACTTTGCTCCTTTGCGGCATTTTAATGGCCCTATCATCTTTCGATATGGTTGTCAAATTCTATTGGTAACTTTCATATGTGCAAATTTCTTTATGGAAGTACCTGGCTATATTTTTCTCCAATTGAAAACCTCAGAATTCAGCTCGATGTTGAAGGACCAAAGTTGCACATATGACGTTGTGATCATATAAATGTCCTTGTGTGCCCCTGTGTGCATGAACATTTAGTTGTGATTTCAATTCAGTAGCATAGTGCTACCACTCAATGCAAGAGTACAATCTCAGAGTAGGATCTTAGCCTTTGACTATGGTGTGTGAGTTATACATTCAAATGAAACAGAATTTTCAAAAGAAGATTAAATAAATATAGTAAACTCAAGTAAAAGAACCAAGTCAACCAATAAAAAAAGATGCATGACATTATTCCTTGGGTAATTGAAAATAAAAAAAAGAAAAGTATACAAACAATTTGGCAATGATAACCATCAAGGTAGTTGTTTTTTTTTTTTTCTCCTTTTCTTTTCCAAACAGTTCTGATTAATATCTTATCTCTGAGGTGGACATAGATTTTTTGTTATCTTGTGCAAAGCGGTAGCTAGATATTTTTAGTGTTAAAACCCACTATCTTGCAATCAAATTCTTCAATACAACATGTACCCCCAAGATGTCTGCCCTTGGGAAAGGACAGAGGACCAAGGATTATGATTTTGTTTCAAGGGAGGGTCTAAAGAACTCATGAGAACCAAGTTGTGTTTCAAAAGAATGGTAATCCCATGAAAATGGATAGGAGCTGAACAAACATGCGGGCCTATTATTAGAACCATCTAGAGCAGAGCCACTGAACTGGTTGGATTACCTATGTGCTGACTCTCTACTCAACAATTGATTCAATAGGTCTACTCTAGTTTGGACTAACCAACAGAATTTCAGACATGATCTAGCAAGGTCAGATTATTGATTAGGTATTTCAATTGGACATTCAGATGTTGGAATGAAAGTTAAGGTTTACTCCAAGATGGGACTCTGTCTTCCACTTTTGAACAGATGTTCACTCTGCACACTTGATTTCAAGAGGGGCAGCAAAGGTTACAGTTTGTGATCGCCTTTAAGATCTGTGGCGAAATCCAATTATTAGTCCCTGCTAAAGTGGACCCATTTAATCAGGGGTAGACATGCTGCAGAACTTCATTTTCAACAATACTGGAGCTCCACACTGATGTAGAACATCACTGTGGTCATCATTTTGGGAAACTGGAAGTGACAAAGTCTCAATTCTGGTCACCTTTCAGTTCATTCAACCCCCAAATAGCATTCCACAGCATCATGATTGCTTTTTCCAGAGTTTGATTTTTTTTTTAGCTGAAAGATTTTTCCTATCAGATTGTTTTTTCAAAACACCAACAAAATTGGGGAGTTGGGAAGTTATTGGGGGTTCCAGTAACCATATAGGGTTGCCCAAAGGGCCACATGCGTCTCACAGGCCACATGAGTCTCATCCCTTCATTTAATCAATGGAATTTATCTAAGTGTTGATGCACCAAAGGCCAACTGATTTCAGGAGATCTAATATAGTTGGGACTAACAATAGCTTTCAGATCTGAGATGAAGAAATGGAAACTCATCCATAATAGTATTGCATCATAAGTCTTTAACTGATCTTCACAGGATCCTTGTTCTCCAGGAATGAGCACCCTCGGTGAGACAATCTGTGAGTTTTAGTATGTGGGCAGCTGCAAAGGTGTAACACTTTCATCTGTGGGAAATGCTTACTATTAGACAGGTAGCCAAGTGGTCTGACTTTTCTTCCCCCTCCACACTTTTGTGAGCCACTGAACTGCTAGAAGCAGGTTCTTAGGGAACATATTTGAATTTCTATGCATGTCTTATCCTGAGTCAGAACCCAAAAAACAAAGAAGGGCAGGAACCAAATAATATACAAATATAAATACCAATTGCACCATTATTGCTATTATATTATTTTTATTTTAATTATTTGCAAAGAACTATAAAACACAGCATCATCTTTCTGCTTTTCCTCTTCCTCCTGCTCCTCTACTCATTTATATCTCACTTTTGGAATGTATTATCTCACTTTCCAAAGATTCAAAATAAATGCAGATTTAAATGCACATAAGAAGTCAGTCAAAACATATAAAAGTTAATTTTAACTTCAAATAAACAAACTATTGAGTTTAAACTGTTTAAAATTCATTAGAATACAAAACAACACACCATTGCAAGACCACTACATTCAGTTCCCCAAAGCCTGTTGGAATGATAAGGCAGTTTTCCCATGCTGTCTGAAAGTCACTGTGGATGAAGCCATCTTGGCCTCCCTAGTGAAAGAGTTCCAGTTTGGGAGCAACCACTGAGAAGTGCCTCATTCCCACCAAACATGCCTGTGAAGCTGGAGGGACTGATAGAAAGACCTGTTAAGACCAGGCTGGTAAAGGAAGATACATTCCTTCGGACAGCCCAAACCCAAGCTGTCTGGGGCTTTGTAGGTCATCAGCAACACTTTGAATTGAACTTGGAAACAAACTGGGAACCAGTGGAGCTGTTGCAACAAGGGAGTTCTCATCTATTAAGAAATACAAGCCTGAATCCCGTTGTTGGTCCCAGTTAGGATAGACCCATTGAATTAATGGTATTTACCTTCATGTTGACTCACAATTGATTCAGCGAGTCTACTTGGCACTAACCATTTGGATCCAAGTCATTAGTGATATACCGAAGTGTGTTTGACATTCAGATTAGGTAATTTTTAACAGCCCTCTCCTCTATATGGCAACATTATTTTCAGTACCAATCTCAAACACAAAATAATCATTAACTACATGTTGAGGAATTTTGGAAGTTGAAGTTCAACCACATCTGGAGGGTGCATGAGCCCCATCCCCAATTTACATAATCCCAGTGTTAACAAATGAGTGTGGCTATCAGTAAACATATGTCTGAGCTGGGCTGAGAGCTGTAGAGTTGTTGAACAGCAGGCACAAACTTTGCAGCTATGAGGGTCCTCTGCCTCATCTGAGTGGTTGGCCAGCTGAGCAAGTGGATAGAAGATGACCGGCTTCTCTGTGCTGCTCTTACTTTGTGCCAGCAGCAACCCCTGGAAAGTTGTGGCCACACCAAGGAGCCACATCCTCTTGGAGCTGTTGGAGTAGATGGCAGCTGTGTGCTGGGTGGAGAAGGATTACAGCAGGTGCAATTTAAGCTGGGTGACACCACCACCATAATCATCACCATGGGGTGACGTTGCACATCTCCTCCTTATTATACTGACACTGCTGCTGCTGTCACTGCTATGAAGAATTTATGTGGAAGGCAGAAAGCAATGCTTGTTCCTGTATCACCGGCCAAGTCCATTTTGCTTCCTCCTCACTCCTCCTTGTCTTTGTGGACAAGGTGCCCCTTATTGATTCTATTCAGGTAATATCAAGACATACCAAGGTGTATCAAACATTCTTTTGACTCTCAACTGGGGTCCTACAGTTAGCGTTGGTATACACAGGTGAAAAATCCTGTAGCTACCCCCCACCTTGCAGGTCCATGATCCCCCACTTTCTAAGGAGATGCTGGCAGTTCTGGTAGACTTCCAGGTCCCCTAATTTTGGGGTAACAACTTCTTAATGAATATCTTTGAATGTATGAAACTGCTTTATACTGAGTTAAGACTTTTGCTCCATTTAGCTCAGTGCTCTCTAAACTGAACAGCTGTCTAGGCTTTTGCACAAGAGACTTTTCTAGTTCTACCTGGAAATGTGTCTGTAATACTGCCACAGAGGCTGACTATTGGTTCCTCCTGACAGGAAAGAGTATAAGAGGACTTCCTGTTCCTGCTGAGACTTGGTTGAGCAATAGCATCTCTTTGGTCACTGGTGCATTCTTATATTGTTGAATTACTCTTCAATTTCATCTCCTTGTCTGTTCCCTGGTGCTGACTCGCTCTTTGTTCTTGACTACTGAGTTGCCCCATGGCTCATTACTCTGACTGTAGCTCAGGCCTGACAGATAAGCTGTGATTTCATTAATTCATTTAGATTTATAAGACCAGCTTAACACAAGGCAGCTAACAGATGATGCAGGTATTTGCAGTGACATGCAATTGTCCTTATAGGGTTCTGGTTAAGGAAAATGGGTTGAACAGTTTATAGTTCTGGACTAGAACTACTCAAATCCCCAGCAACTTGGGCATGTTGTCTGTGGGATGCATGTGTGTCTTGGAGATCTAATCCAAGCTCAAGCTCTAGACAAGGGACCTTTAATGCATTGACATTTTACACTCAGGCTACAGTTGCAATTGTTAAGAGTGAGCCAGTTTTGCTAATGGTAACAGACTGTGCACATACTATTAAATCCATGCCATTGCATATCATATTCTTTTTTGGAAAGTCACAAATTCCACCAGTGATCATCACTTGGCATGAAGAAAATATACTCCGAGGGGCATAACAGACTAGTTTGGATGGTGATCAGAGCAACTGTCTTTCTGAAGCCTGGGCATGCCAAGGTTTTAATGGGAAAATTCCTTATGCTCAATATGAATCAATCAATCACTCATTCCTGACCACATGACGGAAGAGCATGGTTGGAAGTACTGAACAGTTACCTTCCTGAGAAGGGAAGGGTAACCTTATAGTAGCTATGGGTAAGAAATTCAGTACAAACTTGCCATGTTTGCATTTCCCAGAACTTAAACACAAACTGAAATACATTCTAACCTCAACATCTGAATTTTAAACTTTGCCTGAAGATGGTGAGATAGCTTGCAAGAAAAAAAATCTATGAAATATTATACATTTGAGCAAGTGCACATGAAAAGTTATAGATTTCGAAAAAAGCATACAAAACAAAGGGAGGTTTTTTGTTTTTGTTTTTTTGAATGGATGTAAAAATACTTCAGCTGGTGTCTTATTCATTCGTAAGTTCCCATGTGCAAATGGTTGCGCATTTTCATCTGATTAAGAGTGCTGGCATTCACTTCATAGAAGCAAAAGTGGACTCACACATGTGGTACATGCAGCCATGAATAAGCAACTTGGCAGTGTGTGTGTATGTGATGCACAATTGGTTGTGCATTCAGCTGCATGGTGAGTTGCACATCATTGCAGTTCAGAAGAAGGATTGTGTATCTGTACATTCTAATACAGATATTTACACTATATAATTCCAGTGTAGGATCTCAGATTGTAATTGCTAGAAAAATGCTTGAGGAAAAATGCATAAATTTAGTAAAAGTGCAGGCAAAAAAGAGTACAAAGATATATCTTGAACAACGATCAGAAAAATTCACACACTTTCTTTTCTGTATAACAAGAAACATAATTAGTAGTTCATAAGCAGGGTAGAGCAAAATTAATTGTGAGTGAAATGAGAACCTGAATTTGAGATACTCACCCATCTCTGCTTCTTGTCTAATGGTAGAAGTACAGTCCATATCTTCAGAGATTGTGGCAGATCCATTCTTTGATCCAGGCCAGGTTTGTTAGAATGTCCTGAGTAATTGTAAATAGTTCATTCCAGGTTTTTCATCCTTGATTTAGGAAAGCTAGAATAGTTAGTCTCAAGTTTTAGATGGGGAAGGAACCAGAGAACAATAAAATTTGTACATTTAAAGCATCTAAGTGTCTGTGTTATTATTTTGAAGAACTCCAGCTGCCTAAATGTCATAGTATCCCTTCTTTGACCTTGATTATACACATTAGTCCAAAACTTACAGTGTGTCAGGGGTTTGGAGATAAGTTGGCTAGTCACATGAGAATGGCTATTCTACCTAGCACCTTGGAGGACTCCTGGCAGAGGACTGATGTGGGTTGCAGGACCCCATGTCAAGAAAAGGCAATCTATAGAAGAATTTTGAAAAATTAATTTGTGTGGTCTACATGCCCAGTAGTGTGCAAAAAGTAACTTTATGAAGCTTTGATGTGTAGACAGCCAGAGCCTACAACATGTGTGAGTCATAGATTATGGTAAGAAGAAGAGCATATCCATTGGCCAGAGAAGTTGCTTATCATAATCATAGAGTCGAAAGGGACCAGAAGGGCCATTGAGTCCAACCCCCTGCCATGCAGGAATACAAAATCAAAGAAATCATGGCAGTCAGTCATCCAACCTCTATTTAAAAACCTCCAAAGAAGGAGAGTCCACCACACTCTGAGGCAATATATTCTGTTGCCTTGACTTCTGGGGGTCTCTGAGTGTAAATTTGGATTTACTCCAAATACACAAAGGTTGGGGAAATTAGTGGAGCATTGCTTAGCAAAGTGGAGGGCAAGGCAACACAACGAGATCTTGAACCCTGTGTCTACAGAGTCAGACCGCATGAGAGCCAGGCCAAATATCCAATTGTCTGTAGTTTATTTAGCAGAATTGGCAAAATATCCACACACACACACACAGTGAAGCAGTCACTCACACAAGTGCACAAGAACTAATGAGTTGGAAAGATATGAAGATTGAAAAAAGCAGAGGGAGAGAGAGCAGTTTATATTGCTCTTGATCCTGTAGTCTGTGGCTCGGGAAAAAGCAAGGCAAAGATGGCTCACAGGGGAAGAATGCTGAGGGGAGCTCTCGACTAGCAGAATGCTGGGGCAGTAGTCACTTGTGGAGTTCTCCAAAGAGAGCCCCAAAAAGGGACTCAATTATAGATCAAAACATGCCTCAGGGGCAGACCCTTTCCCTGAAAAGGACAATGGCTGAATCATGCAGATGGACCTTGTTTTTGTGTTTCTCACTGTTGCTATCATTAAGCTCATTCGGAGGACACATAGCCCCCATTGTTGCCATTGTTGTTGATGGTCCATTGTGCGTGTGTCTACATGCTTCCGGAGGTTTCCCTCTTGGAGACGTGACTGGGAGAGTTTTGGCCTGACCTTGCTAGTTGTGCTTTGGTTTTAGACCCAGATGTCTATGTTCCTGTCCAGTGAACCTCTGGCTTAATAACTTGCATATTAAATATTATGCTTCCCTTGGACTGGGTCTGCTAGCAGGGTTACAATTCCACTGTTGAACTTCTCTCACCATCACAACTTTCTTCCTAATGTTTAGCTTAAATCTCTTTCTTGTAGTTTGAAGCTGTTACTCCATGCCCTAGTCTCTGGAGCAGCAGAAAATAAGGTTGGCCAATCTTCCATATGACATTCCTTCCAATATTTGAACATGGCTATCGTGTCCCCTCTTAAGCTTCTCTTCTGCAGACTATACATACCCAGCTCTCTCAGCTGCTCCCCAGAGGAGTTCATGTTTTCCAGACCTTCCTTCTCACTTCTCTCCTAAAAAGAATAGTTGACTCTATAATTTTCTGTTTAGGACTATGCCACAGTCTGGGATTTCAGGGTGAAAATAGAGAACTAGAGAGGAACCATTCTGATGCCACGGAGAGTAGAACCAGGGGTGTTTCAAATGCTCCCCCTTCACTGGAGGTGTTGAAACACAGGTGTGTCGGGTACTTTTCAGGGGTATTGTAACAATGGATTTATGCCCTGGCAGAATACTGGACTAAATGGCTGTTAAGAACCTCTTTCAACAGTATGGGTTTATGGTTCTGTGTTACACCACTAGTGATGTTTTTAATTATGATACATCAGGCATCAACCACAGTTGCAGAGAATATACCATTCAAGTAAAAAATATAGAAGCCAAAGAAAAATATGCACGTACTTCTTTTCAAGACATTTCTTTCACTCCAAGGCCATTTCCACTCTACACTGTTCTAGTGCTATTATTCCGATTTCAACATCCTATGGAATCCTGGGATTTGCAGTTTAGGGAGGGGAATTTAGAATTCTCAGCCAGAGAGCTCTTTGGCCTCAGTAAACTACAAACCCCAGAATTATTTCACAGGATGTTGAAAGTGAAATAATAGCACTATAACAGTGTAGTGAGAAAATGCCCTGAGATTCCTCCTCATGGGTGTAGCCACAAGGGGGACAAAATGAGGGTGCTGTCCCTTCAGTGGTGGAGCTTGGAGTGTGTGGAGGGGGGCATGAGGGGGCGGGGCTATGGCATGAGGGGTGTGGTCACTGTGCATGGGGCGTGGCTGTGGTGTGCGGGCCAGGGTACGAGTGACCTGGGCATGCAGGGTCATGGCCAGGGCATACAGGGGTGTGGCTATGGGCTGGGGTGACCCCAAAACTTTGTCACCTGCGGCAAATCACCCCCCCACCCCAATGTCCCTATACAACTGTGTCCCTTGGATAAGAAATCTGCCTCCCTCCATCCAAATTTTCTTTTCATCCACAAACTTCTAACATGGAGACATTAAGAATCGTTCTCATCTTCAATGTTTATATTTTTTGCATTCACATTCCTTTGATCACTTTTCCTTTCCCCTTTCTTTGGATCCCTGAACAATACCTCTTTCATGGGGGGGCAGAATTCATAACTGAGGGCATGTCTGTATCCCCCATACCTATGCCCTATTTCTCATTCCTGCTCTGAGAACTAGAGAACAGGGGCCCGACCCCGTCATCTGGGAACCCAACTTGGCTCCAGCTGAACCATTCCTGCCTGCTGCCTGCACACTCTGTGGCTGACTTAGACACACAATACTTCAGGAAGAGTTTGTTTGTTTTGGTGCTGAGTACAGTGATATATCTTCCAATATTCCACAGATGAAAAACAGGACATGTGTGGCCAAGCAACATCAGTGTATGATCACAATGGCAGATGTTATTAATGGGGAAGAACACACGTTAGGAGAGGCTGTAGTAGTTTTCTGTGACCTGAGACTCCTGGGAAAGGCAGAATCTGCCCCCTCCTCCCCTCCCCTCCCCTCCCCTCCCCTCCCCTCCTTTCTTCTCCTCTTCCACTGCAGTGTTAACTGAGAACAAGGTACCTTTGCACTTAGACCTTTTCTGCACCCTTTTTGCAAAGTCATCCAGTGGGGATCCTGGCAGTGGCTCTGCCAGGAGGGAAGTACAAAGGCAGTGCTCCCCTCTGCATGGGACTGGCTCCCTGTGGAAGGGAGTGTGGTGGCCACACCTCTTCCTTCTGTAGCACAGCTGGGTACTTTCCCAGACTGCGATGGGGCGAAAAGTGCAGCCATCACGCTCCTGGGGCTTCTGTAGGACATGCAAGTGTGGGATGGTGGCACGATTGCAGGTCATTGATGGGGAAAACCCATCAGTGATTTATTCCGCAATCATGTTGCCTGGGGACAGAAGAAGGATAGGACCACGATGACATCATGCAGAATCATCACTGCAGTCCCACTCTTCTCCCATCGCTATGCTGGGATGGGAGGGTACTGTGGAAAGGGCCTTATAATCAAAGAGCTGGAAGGGACTACAATGGCCATTGACTCCAACCCCCATCAAGCAGGAATGCACAATTATAGGCCCTTTCTGCAGCTTACCTTTTTTCGGCACTGGGCTGCGGGGATTGCATGAGCAGCCTCCAGCGAAAGGCTCTCACATCCCCATTGTTTCAGCTCCACTTGAGCTACCTTCTCCCGAGCAGGTAGTACGAGAGCCCCGCTTCTTTCTTCTGCAGCGCAGCCTGGGAGTTTCCCAGGCTGCACCGGGGCAGGAAGTGTGACCACCACGGCTCCGGAGGCTCCGCACACACAACAAGTGCGCGTGGGGCCCTGGAGCAATGCAGGATCATACACCATTTTTGGCTTAAAGCTGAAAATGAAACAGTGGGTGAGCAACACCTGCCCTACCCTGGAGCATTGCGCGATTGTGAGTGCATCATGCAGATCACTTCTCACAATTGTGCAATGCTCCAGGTGCCCTTTCGCATGGCAAATGTCGTGTGAAAAGGGCCATAGTGTTCCTGATAGACAGCCACCAGCCTTTGTTTAAAAACTTCTAAACTTCTAACTGCTCTTGTCAGCAGGAAATTCTTCCTAATGTTTACACAAAGTTTGAAGCCATTGCTCTGTGTCCTAGTGTCTGGAGCAGCAGAACCCACTTTGAACTCCGCTTGCAGCAACTGAAGTAAATTGAGGTCGGAGGGGGGAGGAATGGGATAAGGAAACTGGGACATTTTAAAAGCAGTTGAAAAAGATGACAGAGGATTAATCAGGGCTGTTCCTGTCAAATCAAGAATGCTGGAGGGTATGCAATGAGCTCTGTGAAGGAGCTGAAATGGCAGCTTCCTTCAAGAAGGTGCTCCTCTTAAGCCATTTCCACACTAGACTGTTATAACGCTTTGATTCCACTTTCACCATCCTGTGGAATCCTGGGGTTTGCAGTTTCAGGAGGGTCCACCGGCTCTCACATCCCCATTGTTTCAACCTGGGGCAAATACACTAATCCCCTCAAGTTGGAGTCTCAGGGCTGAGGACCCTTTGTTTATTATCAGTTTACCAATCTTGAGGTTTCCTGGGGCTACGTGATGGGGGATTTTACTGGCCTGACCTGGTTTTCAGTCTCTCGACTGTGCTTGCCTACATGCCTCTTCAGAGGACCTCTCTGGCACATTGAATCATATTTTAATATCAAAACTGTAGACCCTGAGATAGGGTTTCTACATCAGAGTAACAAGCATGCAGTTGGAAGCTCACTTGGCAGCTCTCTGATGTCAGACTAGAGGGAAAACAAACACACAAAAAAACAAAAAACAAAACTGAAGGTAGTTTTGCCTACACTTTGGAATGGAGAAGTGGACCATGTGTGGGCCATGTGCTACAAGTGACCCCAGGGTGCCCAAAGTCTCCTTGGTACCCTCTAAGCAAATTAGGCTCTCCATGCACAGAGCCCCACCAACACTCTCTAAGTGACTTCTCTGCTTCTCTAGTTGTTTCTTGTTTCTGAAATAGATTTGTGTTTTCCTTTTCTTTGCCAGAAACAAGTTCAGGGTGCCAAAATATAATTTAAATGGCAAATTGTGCCTTCCCGCAAAGATTTTTGGGATATTATTTGACATTTTTTGGCTGAACATCCTCGGATGGGAGGTGTTAGCATTAGCAACCTTTGCATGCTGTGCTCATTAATTACTATTTGCATATCACATTATAGAAGTTTAGACACAGTATATATTTATGACAACTTCCTGTCTGTCCTCCTGCCCTATCCTAACCTGCAACCATAATCTTCTTCTTTATTCTCTCCGTCCTCCATTAGACTATGTATTTGACTATTGGCATTAACTTTATAAATAAAGCTAATTTTATATTTCTTTACAAAGAAGGCCTCCTTTTTTTCTGTGGTAGGGGTGTGTGTGTGACTGGTTGTTGTTCAGCTTCTGCCTTGCCAATTTGATTACTATCCCTGATCTACCACTATCACTTATTTTCCCAACTGGAGTGTGTGTGTGAAGAGAGATGCAGCTCCCTGAGGTCTGGAGGAGGGCAAAAATGGGGCCCAGATACTTCAGAAACTGCCCACTGTGGCTTGAATGGTACAGTTCAGGAACCATTCTGACTATATCTTCAGCTGTTTGAGCAGACCAGCTAAGAATGAGTTCCCTTCCCTGACAGAAAGAAGTGGACCTCAGAGATCCTTTGTCTTGAGTAAGATTTTGTTTTTTTTAATCATTCCCAAAATTCATTCACTTCCTCATAGCAAAAACCTTAAAAAAATACCAGGAATGGAATTGATACACAGTATTATCCCTTTGTCCTTGAAACTTTGTAGTTTTTACTTTAGACAACTGGTTAATATTACCTCCATGTGGGCTGAATTCCCCAGATAACGCTTAGGATTTGTGCTTATTATGCTTGCTGTAATCATCTCACCCTCACCTTCTGCTCTCCCCATCTGCTTCCCTGAGCCAACATTGCTTCCTTTCATACTTAACGGAGGGCGGTGGAGCAGAATAAAAACAGCCTCTGGATGTGGGAGATGGGGGCCCAGCCTCAACATTCATTGGGTTGCTTTGGGTTGCTCAGTCTATGCTACCCTGTAGGGCTGTTGTGAGTAGGTGTTCCCCCCACCATCCACTGTAGACCTAATCAGTTACAGAAGTTTCAGATCAGATCAGTTACAGAAGTGGCTGGTGGTTCAGTGAGGTAGTGAATCTGCTCCAGATTTTAGACTGGAATCAAAATAGATTCAGCATCTTAGATAGTTCCTAGAAGTTCAGATTAGACACCAGAGTAGATTCACCACCCCTCTGAACTTCAAAGGGACTGAACTTTAGCCCTAAGTAGGCTTTTTTTTAAGATTAAGGCCCAGAATTAAATTGGACTAAATCCCAGAGTTTTTGGAAGCCATCACCTAGCACCACTAAGCAGCAATAGATGCAGGACAAACAGAAAAACACATTTGCTTTGTGCCATATAGAATAAAATTATGGAAATCTCAACCATAAAGTGTGCTGATGTACACCAGCTTTAAAGTGAAGTAAGGTAAACTCAGGGAGGGTAATTTAAGGAAGACAGGCAGTATAGTGTAGTGGTTAGGATGCCGGACTGGGACTGAAGAGACCCAAGTTCAAGTCTCTGCTGAAATCACAAAACTCAGGGGGAGGCCTTGGAGCAATCCCACTGTCTCAGCTTGACCTGCTTGTCAGATGTCCCCTAGGGCATTTTCAGCAAGTCTCACCATGGGTTCTCCTTGGCCTAAAATGGCCCCAGGTAGAGGGAGAGACATGGCAAAAATTCCCCATGTCCCCAGTGTGTATTTTGAGGGAGGGAATCAGGTGGCAACAAAATATTTTTTGACTGTTAGGCATCCAAGGAGACACAAAATGAAAATTGAGGACACTGTTATGCAGCTAGAGGGGAGAACTTAAATGGTGGTGCTGGGGTACTCTTGTTTGACTTTGTGGCATTTTTCCTGTGACATCCCTCAAGGTTTGTTTTGTCCCCCATGATGTTTGACATCTACATGAAATGTCTGAGAGAGATTATCTGGAGTTTTGGGGTTCAGTGTCATTAATATGTGGATGACACCCACCTCTATCTCTCCTTTCCATCTGATTCTGAGGTAGCCGTCTTGGTCCTGAACCAGTTGTCAGTAATGGATTGGATGAGGGCAAACAAATTGAAGCTCAATCTAGACAAGACAGAGGTGCTCCTGGTCAACTGGAAAGCAGATCAGGGAATAGGGACTTTGCCTGTGCTGGATGGGGTTACACTCCCCCTGAAATCTCAGGCTCGTAGTCTTGATGTTCTCCTGGATTCAGCTCTGAGCCTGGATGCCTACATCTCAGCAGTGGACAGGAGTGCATTCACACAGTTAAAACTTATGGGCCAGCTGCGCCCATTCCTTGAGATGCCAGATCTGGCTTCAGTGACACATGCCTTGATTACATCTCGGTTGGACTACTGTAGCA
Source organism: Ctenosaura bakeri (assembly GCA_948474755.1). NCBI lineage: Eukaryota > Metazoa > Chordata > Lepidosauria > Squamata > Iguanidae > Ctenosaura > Ctenosaura bakeri. Next base: position 43,280 of record CAOLHI010005612.1, read on the forward strand.
CACTGTACATTGGGTTGACTTTCTCCTGAAACTTCAGTGGATACAAAATGCAGCAGCTAGAATGCTTATTGTGGCCAGTTACAGGGAGCATATAACTCCCTTGCTGAAACAGCTCCACTGGCTACCTGTTCGTTTCAGGGCACAATTCAAGGTGCTGGTCATGACCTATAAAGACCTAAACAGCTTAGGTCAGGACTATTTGAAAGATTGTGTCTCCCAATATTAACCTGCCAGAGCCCTCAGATCTGCATGCAAAGGCTCTCTTTCAGTCCTGCTACCATCCCAGGCTTGCCTGGTGAGGACGCAGGAGAGAGCCTTACCAGTGGCTGCTCCCACCCTGTGGAACGCTTTTCCACAGGAGGCTAGGGATGCCCCCTCCCTGCTCTCCTTTTGCTGCCAGGAGAAAACATTTCTTTTTAAACAGGCTTTTATGTAAGCTGGGGAGATTTTATTTATTATTATGCAGTTTTTTTAAAAAAGGTTTTATAATTTTATATGTTTTTTTAATTGTTTTTAATGTTTTTAACTTTTTGGAAGCTGCCTTGAGTCTCACATTGGAAGAAATTGTGGCATATAAATAGAATCAATCAATCAATCAGTCAAACGTTAACGGCATAGCTAAATTGCAGTAGCTGCTATGTTGTTGCATAATTTTTATTAATTGGAAGGAATTGTGTGTGTGTGTGTGTGTCTGTCTGTGTGCATGCGAGTTTCTTTTTGATCAACCTGCCAGTCTTTCCCTGCTTGCCATATATGAGTGCTTTGCAGCACAAAGAGAGAAGCAACTTTTTTACTCAAATTATGGGAATGTCATTGAAGCTCTCTTTGTATTGTTCTCATCTTAGCAGTGAGAAATCTCATGGGGGTTAATTAACCCTTGTGTCAAGGTAACCTATCTCACCGAGAATGAGTTATTTTACAAGATTTCTTTATATTCTTGTATCATACCCTTGATCAGCACACCCACAAGGCTGGCATAGTGTATGGGACTCCTTTTGTTCCTAGACAAACAAAGCCTTGTTACTAGGCTGTATGCTCCCACTCCAGGATATGGTTAAATTGGGAACTATTAATTGGTTTGAAATATAAATTATATTCTACTATGTCTGAAAAGCTTGCTGGCAAAGAGGAACAGGATGCACTAGGTCAGATCGAGACCTCAAGGCATGGCTAGGTCATAGTCAGGGAAAGTTTGAGATAAGGGACTTGCAGATGTCCATCAACAACTCAGCCTTTAGAAACGATAGCGCCTGAAACTTCTTGCACGGAACAACTGATTGCCTTCAGCCCTCTCTCTTTGTCTACTGAAACTCTCCTTTTTGTCCTCTCAACTGTTCCACCACTAAGGCTTTATCACAATTCCTATCAGTCCTTTATCACCTAATGCTAAGGTCATTGGCTTGTTCCGGACCTCACTGTCGACTCTGCGGTCTCCATTACCTGCTCTGCCAGAGACTCATTAACACCTTCCCTCTCAAGATGGAAAAAGAGTATTTAAACCCTAGTTCATAACACTTTGACATACTAACCATTGCTTTGCTACTCCAATTCCCATTTGGTACTACCCTTGGACTCTTGGTCAGAGCCACATCACTTCATCTCTTCACCTCTGGGTAGGTAAATATCACCCACAGCACTCTAAATTTTTGCTATCCAAAATTTTCTACCCTTTTCCTTCAGCTAGTCTTGTGCGATTGAGAGACTGCTTGGATCTTGTGTGCATGTGACTGTTAATTCCCCTAATAATAATAATAATAAAATTCTTTGAATCTCTGGCTGGTATCCCTGCATTAGTACTGGTATATGCAAGCATAAAAGATCCTGTAAGGTTACCCCCCTCTCGCAGGCCTCCTCTTTTTGCTAATATTCCCCACTCTTTCACAGAGGCGCTGGCATCACGAGTGGACCCCTGAGTCACCCCTGTTTTGGGGCAACAGCTTGGCCAGTGTCAGTTCCTCCTTCTCCAACCTTCTCCTTCTTAAAGCAATTTCTAATAAGGGAAATAGTCCTAGAGCTCATTGCAGCAAATGGTGTCAAGTCAGGTACTTGCCTTGATCTCTGTTTTCTCCCCATTCTTTATAACCATATGATTCAAAATATCTGTATTACTCCTTGTAGCCTAATCAGGGAAAGTCACTGGATGGACTAATAGCAGCTTTCCCATCTGAAAACATGTGTATTATCTCTTTACATTTTCTGCAGAGAGGGAGCACTCCATCATCCCAGTGTGCTCCATTGTTATGTCCTATTGTTTAATGTAATAGAATGACATGACACCAGAGCAGCAGATATATCAGAATTATGGACGTTGCCAAACGACAGTGATAAAGTGTTTTGAGGTGCCTGCGATCCAGATAGCGCTATGAGTTTCCGCAACTGATTAAAGACATTTACTTCCTTTCCCCCACCTTTTGCCACCTCATTATTACACATCAAAGAAAGGGGGAAGAAAAACACAAGGGCAAGTGAGTTGAGAGGAAGGAAATTGTATTTCTTTCTCTGTAGAACTCTGATTATGGGGAAGTTCTCCCAGTTTTTCAGAATGCACAGAAACCACAAAGACAAGCAGATGCTCAGTCCTGTATTTTGCCAGGTCAAGAAGCAAACTTGCTAGCTTTTTGATCTGATGTATGTCTTGCATGTCACCCCTGGTAGGAATATTTCTCAATATTTTTTTTTAAAAAATATACCATTAAAAAAGTGAAAGAACAGCTATGAAGGAGGTAAATATGATCCTCAATTGTAAAGTTTACATGATTAAATGCCAAAGTTAGAATCACCTATTCCATAGTATAACCAGTTTCTATGAATGATTGTGAAAACTGGACGGTGAAGAAAGCTGACAAGAGGAAAATCAACTCATTTCAAATGTGGTGCTGGAAAAGAGTTTTGCAGATACTAGCAACCACTAGAAAGATACATGAATGGGTCCTAGAACAACCCCAGACTCTCCCTAGAAGCCAGGAAGACTAAACTGAGGCTGCTGTGCTTTGGACATATCACAAGATGACACAACTCATTGGAAGGGATAATGGTGCTCAGTAAAATAAAAGAATGTAGAAGAAAATGAAGACTGCACTACAAGGTTGATCGAGGGAGTCACAAACCTGAGTTTGTAAGATCAGAGAAGCATGGTTGATAACTGGGGCTCCTGAAGGTCTCTCATTGATAGGGTCACCACAAGTTAAAACTGAATTAAGACAAATAACAACAAAAATGGCTGAGATCCTACACTGGATTTGCATAATGTAAATCTCTACATGTGAATGTGTACTTTGTGCTACCCAATGCTTGTAGAGAATGGCAACATTGCTCAATGTAGTCCTCCCGTTCAGTGGCATACACAACTCCACTTCTGCAACCTTGAACTGAATGTAGAGATTCTGCATTAGAAAATAAATGACCAACCATTTTGGTAGGGGAATTTATTCATGGACAAGACACCAGGGTAAGAGAGCCAGTGTTACCCTGATTTCTGGGGGTCCCATGAGGGACACCTAAGTGCGCTCCAAATTATCAAGTTGGGAATTAGTCAAAAAAGCACAAGCTAGCAATACGAGAGGCAGGGCAATGGAGCGAGATCTTTTACCCAATGTCTACGGGGTCAGGCCGAGTCAAGGAGCAAACAGAGGTAAAATAATAATTGTTGCTTTTATTAAAATACAGCCAAACAACTGTATGCAACATGCTCATACAAAGAACTATAGAAATAAAGGTTGGAGTTGGATAGAGGGATTTTTAAGAGGAAGTTTGGTATGGGAAATACTACACCTGTCCTGAAGCCCAGGTAATCTGAAGAAGGAGTTCATGGAAGTGGAGTTTCTCAACACGTGGAGCTGAGGGGAAGGCTCACCAAATGAAGCGACAGCAAGGCGGGATGGAAGTCTGGAGCGATCCGAGGAAGCACTCAAAGTCAGGGGGTTTTATAGGGGAAAATGTGGCCGTAGGCTAGTCCTTTCTTGGGGATAACAATGAGTTTCGGGCTGGAGACAAAGCCTCCGAAAGGTCAGTGTTTTACATGATTCAGTTAAGACCAAATTGTCAATAGAGTAGCCAGTATGCAAACGTGGAGTACTTGACAGATGAGGATTCGGCTCGTCAGGTTGCCTGCTCGGGGCAGGGAGTCCTTTGTAAGTAGCGTGCATACATAATGTGGTACTTGCCTTGAGGTCTCCTGAAGCGGCAGGTCGGCTATTTCTGGCCTGCCTGTATTTGCCGGGAATATTACAGCGATTAGTGGCCGTGCCTGTCTGTGTGCTTGTCTGGGGGCCACCGCAAGCATGTGGAGAGGAATGGGTAAAGAAGGCCAAATTATTGATATCAAAATGACATCTAATATCCCACAAGCCCGGGCTAGAAACTGCTGTAACACCAGTGTGATGTAGTGGTTTGAGCATTGGGCTATGAGGCTGGGGGTTGATTCCTTGTTCAGTCGTGGAAACCTATTGGGTGACCTTGGGTGAGGCATAGACTGTCAGTCCCAGAAAATCCCGTGATAGATTCATTTTATCCTAAGTCAGAAACAACTTGAAGGTATGCCACAACAACAACAACAACAACAACAACAACAACAACAACTACAACAACAACAGAATACAAAACATTAGATCTTGTTTGATCTTCAAAGCTAAGCAGGTTCATCATTGGTTACTGCTTAGATGGGAGACTGCCAACAAATACCAGGTGCTGTAGGCTGTATAAGTATTGCTCACCTAAGAAAACCTCACAAAAATCAATGGATTGCCATAAATCAATGAGACTTGAAGGCACATACACACATATAACACCACCTGGATTTTAGGCAGTATATATTAACATACAAATTAAACTGGTTGTACTATTCAATCACAAATCAAATTAAATTGGTTTTAAAATATTCTATAATAGCTTGTTCATTTTAAATCCCAGTGAGTATCTGACAGTCAGGCAGCCAGACAATCAGGAACTTACTGTCAGGCAGGGCCTTTCCACCCTACACTGTTACAGTGCTATTATTCTTCATTCAAAATTCTGTGGAATTATTCAGGGATTTGTAGCATACTGGGGCAAAAGAGCTCCGTGGCTGAGACACTGGTGGAGCTTGGAGTGTGGGGAGGGGGCCAGGTAAGGTGCAAGGGCCATGGCCACAGTGCATGGGGGCGTGAGTGTGGAGGTGTGGCCAGGGTGCACAGGGGCATGGCCATGGTCCAGGACACCCCAAAAACATTGCCACCTGGGGCAAACCACTTCCCTGCCTGGGGCGAAGCAACCCCCCACCCCCCATTCCTATGCAACTGGGTCTGACAATTCTAAAAGCCTCTCCCTAAAACTGCAAATCCCAGGATTCCATAGGAGGTTGAAAGAGGAATAATAGCACTATAACAGTTTAGTGAGGAAAGTCCAGTAGTAAGTTGCTGAAAGCCAACAGAATGTCAATTGGGAAGGAAGCAGCTTAGCTTCCCTCAAAAACAAGTCCTATCATTTGAGATTGATCACAGAGAAGGCCCTCTCACATCCTTACCAGATGGACCTAAAAAAATGGTAAGTTTCAGAGGAGGATCTCTCCTGCAGATCTCAAAGGCCAGATAAGGTGGAATATAGCATTTCAGAGAGACTGGACCCAATTCATACATTTTGTGCTTGCATACTTTCGGAAGTTGCCTTAAACTGCTGACCCTTTCACATGCAGTTTCAAAGGTGAAAGGGCCCCTTGAGCGTTGCGTAAATGGGAGCAGCGGTCTGTACGACACACTCCCATTTACGTGACACTCATGAGCCTAACAAGAACCGTGCACGGATTTTTTTATTTTCAGCTCGAAGCCAAAAATGGTGCACAGTTGTGCAATGCTTCCGTAGCCCTTGCACACTTACCTGCTGTGCTGTGCATCGGAGGAGCCGGGCCGGTCGCGCTTCCCCACCAAGCGCAGCCTACAGCTCCCAGGCTGCGCCACGGAAGGAAGGGGTGGAGCGCGAACGTGACGGTTGCGCTACCAGGAAGTGCTGCAAAACTCAAGCAGCAGGGAAGTGACAGCGTTCCTGCTGAGGCGTTTCACGTGAGACACCCCCCCCAGCCGCGCAAATGGGTAACGTGTGAAACGGGCCTGTGTCAGGTCATTTGTTTGTCTAACCTAGGCCATTTCCACACTACACTGTTATAGTGCTATTATTCCACTTTCAACCTCCCATGGAATCCTGGGGTTTGCAGTTTAGGGAGGGGCCTTTAGGATTCTCAGCCAGAGAGCTCTTGGGTCTCAGGAAACTACAAACCCCAGAATTCCACAGGATGTTGAAAGTGGAATAATAGCACTATAACAGTGGAGGGCAGAAATGGCCCTAGTGTTGTCTACATTGATTCCTCAGTGGCTTTTCAGGGTTTTCAGCAAGAGTCTTTCCCAGTCTGGCATGGATATGTTGAGAACTGAAGTCAAGAACATCTGCATGCAAAGAATCACGCATTGAGCAACAACCCTTTCCTTGGACTTGCCTGGTGAGCTCTTCTGAAGAGGTTGCGAGTCCTTGGTGCCACAGTTCTAATCTTGTAGCTTAATTACTACAACCACATGATTCCCATAGGCTGTGTAGACTGGAGAGACTCGAGAAAAAAATTGATAAAAGCACACTTTGGTATAAAACACCACCATTGCAGTATGTTTTTCATATGTCCACCTAAAACTAAAATGGAACTATAAAATTACAGAACACCCATAAACATAGTTTTTCTGGAAGTAAATCCTACAAAATTAAATGGATGTACTCATTGGTAGGTATGTTTAGGGCTGCAGGCAGAAGAACCATTTAACCCATTTGAGGCTTCTAAAAATGCTTTCAGCACAGAGGCCTAAATCTAAGGCCCTTTCCACACATTGCCTGCTCGCGGAGGTGGGGGGTGCCATTCGCGCAAGCAGCCTCTTGCGCAAGGCACCCGCATCGCTCCTCCGTTCTCCCACAGCTGGGTTGCCAGTCGTGGAGCCATCACGCGGATGCCCCATCCCTTCCTTCCACAGTGCAGCCTGGGAGCTGTAGGCTGCGCTGGGGGAGGAAGCGTGACCGGCCTGACTCACCCGACACACCGCACAGCAGGTAAGTGCGTGTGGGTCCCAGAAGCATTGTGCGACTGTGCACCATTTTTGGCTTAAAGCTGAAAATAAAAAGATGTGTGTCCAGTCTGCATCTAGCTCTTGAGCGTCACGTAAATAGGAGTGCGTCATATGGACCGTTGCTCCCATTTACATGATGCTCAAGGGGTCCTCTCACAACAGAAACTGCATGCAAAAAGGACCTAATTATTAGTCCATACTTGTCGGGGTTTCTCTCCATTATATGTGTGGGGAGGTATACTGGATGGGTTATGCAGTACTAGAATGCCTATAGTACATGTAGTTGGACTGATTGTTAGCAGCTGTTAATTGTAGTAGCATACTTTTGCTTACCGTTACCCAAACACCTTGGCCATTTCTGCACTAGGCTGTTATAGCGCGATGATTCCACTTTCAACATCCTCGGCAAACCCCAGGATTCCAGAGGATGTTGAAAGTGGAATCATCACACTATAACAGTGCAGTGCAGAAATGGCCCTTGAGTTCACATGCGATAGTCTCATAGCAACCGCTTTGACCTGAAGATACAAGATCAACCTTACTGACTTCTGTGGGAAGGCGGGAGTTGTTTTAACTTACTCTTTGCAAGAAATTTACCAGTCTGACTCTCTGAAGTCAAGTGTACTCTGCTCTGACTCCTTAATAAATCTTGCTTAACGCATGTTTATTTTGTGTGTTTGAATTGGATCCTGACAGTACTAGAGTAGTCCCATTGAATCAATAGAAACATGGAAAATCAACATATATGGAAATCCATTTTCTTTCAACTGGGTTGATTTAGTCAGGACTAACAGCTGGATATTGATGACAATTGCCAAACTGCTCACCATACCTCTTTCAAGTTACATCACGAATCTTGTGTGAATAGTGATGGTGCTGAAATATATTTAAAAATAACGATAAGAATTCAGAAAATCCTCAGTCTGAAAAACTTGGATTGGCTCTCGTTTGTAATGGCTACCACTGATGGCTGCCATTTTAATCCCCAAAAATATTCTATAAGAAATTCAAATGAATAACTAAATGATTTGGTATATTTGAGTTTATATGGAACCAAAGGAAAATATCTATTTATGGATAAAGATCAGACTATTTTATATTAGATAAATTTGAAATGAAAACCTGTCGAACAAACTGTCAATAGTTCGTACTGTTAAATATTTGGGTATCTTGTTTTGTGTTACAATAATACGTTGTGTATCATATATAATGCTTCTTATTTTTATTTTTATTTTTGGAGTATTGATATGCTTTATTTTATTATATGAAATCTGTTAATGAATAAAAAAAATAAGAGGCCTGGCAATACACAATACATCAACAGTATTGTGGGGATCAAAACAGGAGCTCTTGCTGATGCAATTGTTTGGGCAAATTTTTGCAAAAGAGGTGACGTGTGTTTCAAAGTATTTGGCTTTGACCTAGCAAGCTCAGCTTTTTGTCTGTTTGCTTTTATTGCCAGCAACTTTCTTTGGGAAGCCAAAAAATGAAGGGGAAAGGAGCCAGGAAAAAGGCCAAGTCAAGAGATCAAATTTCAAAGCTGGAGAACAGCTTCAAAATGAAGGATGCTGGCAGAGTTGTGGGATTAGAAGGACAGATGCATCTTTCATCTGTGATTGACCTTTCCAATCAGACCTAGAGAGAAAAATGAGAGCAGATTGAAACTGCAGATTGGGTCCGAAAGCAGAATTTCAGCCTGCAGGGTTACCATTCTAGAAACTTTGGCCATGGCAAAAATTCTGCCTTTAGTAAGCCTTTCTCACTTACCCTCTCACCCTTCTGAATTCCTGCAGTCCTCTCATCCATTATGAGTTATTAGCACATGCTTTGGTGTGACCCAAATGGATCCAATCCTCCTGCAACTCAGTCCTTGTTGAAATCAGGAAAGCCTCTATCTCCACAGACGAGAGCACTGTCTTGTTTAGGTGGCTCATGTATGATTATTCTAACATATCCCCTCCACCTAAAAATCATGGATTGATTCCATTGATTGGCAGGGACCTTATGAAAGCTACAAGCTCAAAAGAATATTACTCATTTTGATAGATCCAAGATAATACATGTCGTGAAAGCTGGACAGGAAAGAAAGCTGATAAGAAGAATATCAATTCATTTGAACAGTGGTGCTGGAGGAGAGTTCTGTGGATACACTGGACTAAAACAAAGACAAATAAATGGATCTAAGAGAAAATCATGAATGAACTCTCCCTAGAGGCCCCAACAATTAAACTGAAACTATCATGCTTTAGTCATATCATGAGAGGACATGGCTCTTCAGAAAAGACATTATGTTTGGTAAGGTAGAAGGTAGTAGGAAAATCAGACTGCATGGCAGGCAGATGGATTCAATCAAGGAAGCCACAGCCCAGAGCTTGGAAGACCTGAGCAGAGCTGTGGTGAGAGAGTGACTTATAGGCTCCCCATTAAAAAAAAACAAAAAAAACATTAGCGCAAGACTAGGTTGCAGAAATTTGGCTGCTTTGCAGTTATACGCAACCACAAAATCCTGAATCAAATACAAATAATACAATAGGTATTATAAGAAATTTCTTCCTCTCCTTCTCCTCTCCCCCTTCCTTTCCTTCTCATAGAACCATAGAGATGAAGAGACCACAACAGCCATCCAGTTGAACCCCCGTCTAAGCGTTTCTGACAAATGGCCATCCAGCTTCTGTTTAAAAACATCTGAAGAAAGAGACTCTATCATACTCTGAGGCAATGCATTCCACCGTCAAACTGATCTGACCATCAGGAAGATCTTCTTAATGTTTAAATTGAATCTCTTTTCCTGAGGTTTGAAGCCATTGCTCTATGCCCTAGTCTTGAGAGTAGCTGAAGCAGACCTGCTACATCCACCATATGACATCTTTTTAAATATCTAAACATAGCTATCATGTCACCTCTTAACCTTCTCTTCTCTAGGCTAAAGATACCCAGCTTCCTAAACCACTCCTCACAGGGCATGGCTTCCAGGCCTCCTACCATTTTGGTTGCCCTTCACTGCACACATTCCAGCTTATCAATATCCTTCCTGAACTGTGGTGCCCAGAACTGCACACAATATTCCAAGTGAAATCTCACCAAAGCAGAATAGAATGGTATTACCACTTCCCTTGACCTAGACACTATACTCCTGCTGATGCAGCCCAGAATTGCATTGGCTTTCTTGGCTGCTGCATCACACTGTTAACTCATGTTCAGCTTGTGGTCTACTAAGATTCCTAGATCTCTTTCATGTGTACTGTGATCAAGCCAGGTGTCACCTATCTTATATCTGTGCATTTCAATTTTTTTCTGCCCAAGAGAATGAAAAAAAAAAAATGAAGTGCACAGATATATGATGAATGACACCTGGCTTGACCATGTGACCATGTGAAAGGGATCTAGGAGCTCTAGTGGCCTCTGCTGCTCTAGGAGACCCAGGAGAACATCTCATGGGGTCCAGAAGTGGGCAGGTGCTTTAGAAGTCTTAGTAGACCAGAACATGAGTTATTTTTCTCCATCTCTGTCTCAGGCCATTTCCACACTAGACTCTTATAGCGCTATGATCCCACTTTCAACATCTTATGGAATCCAGGGTTTGCAGTTTTGGGAGGGGCCAGCCCCTCCCAAAACTCCAAATCCCAGGATTCCATAGGATGTTGAAAGTGGGAACATAGTGCCATAACTGTCCAGTGTGGAAATGACCTCAATCTCCATCTCTGTCTCTTTTTCTCCATCACTTCTCCAAGTGGTGGTTCTTGAACCAGTGCCAGTCCCTTACCTATCAACAGCTAGTCCATGAACAGTTTCTGGGAAAAACAAGAATAACAAAGAATTTCTACTAATAGGCAGAAATATGGTGCTTGTCTCAAGCACAATGGAAAATAATAATTACCAAACCCTAATTCAAAGATATCCAGAGATCCAATCCTCTCATCCTTTATCTCTCCTGCCTCTTTCAGTCTTTCTTTCTGGACTGACTAGCAGGTACAGCCTTTTCTCTAGGGTTTCTCCACCTGTTGAGTCAAACCAATAATTCATAGTGGCTACACTAGACTTTGCCATAGCAAGAGACACACATCTCTTGCCCAAATGCATTGGCGTTGCAAGTACAGAAAGACGCGAAGAAGCATTGAGAGAATATTATCCAAAATGCCATTGGTAGAATTTTCCCTAAAAAAAAAAAAGATAGAAAGAAATATGTGCAGTTCATGCCTCTATATTCAAAAAGGCAATTAAAACTTTGTAGAGGGAAAGCTTTTTTTCCTCCCCAAAGTTGACATTGGAATGATACTGGCAGCCTCAGCCTTGATGTACATGTTGGAGGGCCACCTGACTCAAAGAAGCATCCTTTGAAGAGAAAGACCTCTAGTTCCATTTAGCAAAAGGACTCCTCTTCTGGCATCTCCATGGAAGCAAAAAGACCAAATGAAAAAAAAAAATTGGATCATTTAAATCCAATTTGAACAGGGTCAGGAGCAGTTGTAGACATATGGGGGCGGGGGAGAGAATTCTACCTTTCCATTGCTCATCATGGTCATCTGAGGACAAACTTTTAGGAGACAAGGTCCCTGTGATGCTCTTCAGGCCTTTGTGTCCACCAAGAAGGGGGATGTTCAACAAGGTCATACAATTACATAGTTTTGAAGGCAAAGAAACTTGGATCCGCAACATCTCTCTCCTTTAAGCAGGACTAATTGAGCCTTAACTTCCTCTGACAGATGCAGTCTAAATTATTTCATAGCGCTACCTGTGTTAATATTGGGTTTTCACTCTTATCCTGAAAAAGGGTCATTATATTTGATTCCCAGATTCAGCATAGATTGATTGATTTAGCTCACCCACTTAGTGTTCCACTTGTTTGCTTTCTTCTTTGTAAGAGATTTTGGCTCCTCCTTCACTGTTGTAAAATATGGTCTCTAGGTATGCTCACGACACAATCCCACAAGTCAGGGCCTTTCCGCACTACACTGGACCATAATATCTTAGCAACGGTGCCCCTTGGTTTTTGGGTTTTATTTTACTGAGAGTGGAAAAACTTGTAAGCTTCTGAGGTGTTCTCAGCAGCTGCATGTTGTCTTTGCAGAACATGTCATGCAAAAATGGCTGCTTCTCTTTCTCTCTGTCTCTGGACCTTTTTGCCTTACACTGATAGTGCTGTTATTGCACTTTCAACCTCTTATGGAATCCTGGGCTTTGCAGTTTAGGGAGGAGCCTTTAGAATCCTCATCCAGAGAACTCTTTGGCCTCAGGAAACTACAAATCCCAGGATTCCATAGGATGTTGAAACTGGAATAATAGCCCTAGAACAGTGTAGTGTGGAAAGACCCTCAGATTTGAATATAAGCTTGAACTGTAAGTATATAAGAAGAATTCTACTGGATCAGAGAAAGGATACGTCCAGTCCAGAGCATGGGAAAATAACTTTAAAAAACGTAAGTATCCCAGAATTATTCTACCAACATGAGAGATTCTGTGATTTGTAGACTATTCCACATTATTTCCACAGGTTAAGTGAAAACAGAACAGCTCAAAGTACCACAAAATAAAACCTTGTTTGGCTCTGAACACCTCCCCAACTTCAAAGTATCTTTAAAACAATCTCTTTCTCCAAATGGCTGAAAATCAGATATTATTTCCATCCCTAACTAGCTTCCAAACTCCTTCCAATGTCATTCAGGAATGAATCAGAATACAGGAAATATGGCTTTCCTTCCATCGAATGTCTCCTGTGTACAAACATGACAGTTTCCAAAAACTTTGGGAAATCAAGTATATCCCCTCCACAACAAGGAGTATGCAATTAGTGCCATTGGAAAAGGAAGCAAACCAGAACAACAGAACAAATCAGATCAGCACCACCATGGTCATTTCCGTACTAGCCTGTTATAGCACAATGATTCCACTTTCAACATCCTCTGGAATCCTGGGGTTTGCAGTTTCGGGAGAGGCAGCCGGTGTTACTGCGGTTAAGGCCTACTTGGAGATACCCCTAGATATCATTTTGATATCAACAATTTGGCTCTCTTCTACCACCCCTCTCCACATGTTTGAGAGGCCCCCAGACAAGCACAGAACCAGTCTTAGCCACTAATTGCTGGACAGTCCATTCTCCACCCAGGCAGGCCAGAAATAGCCAGATCCTTGCTTTAGGAGACCTCTCTGCAAACACCTTTATTATGTATGCACGCTGTTTACAAAGAACTCACTGCCCCGAGCAGGCAACCTGGCAAGCTGAATACTCAACCGCCAAGCCCTGAGTATTTGCATACTGGCTAACTCTTTGTCAATTTGAACTTAACTTAATCATGCTAAATTCTGACCTTTCCAAAGCTTTGTCCCGCTCCTAAAATGCATTGTCTTCCCCAAGTATGGCATAGCCTGCAGTTACATTTCCCTCTATAAAAACCCCTGATTCCAAGACCATCCTCGGATCGCTCCCGAGTTCCAGACCGCCTTGCTGCCGCTTTGCTTGGCGAGCTTCCCCTCAGCTCCATGTGCTGAGATACATCACACCCCAGCTTTGCTCTCTATTTTCTTTCTGGGCTCCAGGAACAGGTTCCGTATCACCCGAATCAACTATCCCTCTGAAAATCCCACTATCCTACTCAAACCTTTATTTTCCTTAGTTATCTGCGTGCATGTGTTGCTTACATTGTGTGCCTGTATTTAATAAAAATCATTCATTATTTCCAACGAGGTTTGCTTCTTGACTTGGCCTGACCCGGTAAACATTGGGTTACAAGATCCTGCTGCGTTGCCCTACCTCTCGTAGTGCCAACCAGTGCTCTTGACTAATTTCCCCATCTTGTGTGATTGTAAGGTTATTTAGGTGTCCCTCCCGGGACCACCAGTAAACAGGATAACATCAGCCCCTCCCAAAGCTGCAAACTCAGGGATTCTAGAGGATGTTGAAAGTGGAGTCATCACACTATAACAGGCTACCATGGAAATGGTCCATGACTGCACCAGTCAACACCAACAACAGTGGAGTGATTTTCTGGGGAGATTTTGGGGAAAATTCTACCCCAGTACTCCAGTTCTTTTGGGTTGGCCAGACTTTGGAAGCCACTCATTAGCAATAATGACTCAACTATATTTAATTTCTTTTTGCTTTATCTTAAGGAATAGCCCCATTACATTTTGGGTATAATGTATCCTTTGCAATACAATTGCAGTACTTTTGCAGGGCATCTGAAGCTTTCTAGTTTCTTTTACCATTGAAGGGGAGTGGCCTCACTTAATGCCAGAGGAGGACTATAACATGGTTCCAGTGCTGGTTTATCCTGCACTTGTGTTCTGAGTGTTGCAAACATAACGAGATAGAAGAGAAAGAGAGCAGTTTTTTCCCCCATTGGCAAGCAACTTGGAAGATTCTGATATTGATTGTTTTTAAGTAATACTTCTAAGTAACAGGAAAGTAAGAGTCGTTTTTTAGAAACTATAATAACAATAAAAAAATAATTTTTCCTGCCCTTATACTATAAATGTAACTACTTTTTAGATCTAATTTTCCAAGTTCTGAGCTCAGCTTCATGTTAGATACACTGTAATGCCACAGCTTAATTGACCGTACGCATAGGGTTACGAACAGGCAGGTGACACAGAAATCCAGCAGTGGTATTTATGTTCAGCCTTACACTATACCATGAATTGGGCCACATTTAGATCTGCTTTTTTTTTCTTTCTGTACATGCTGAAAATATAATGAGATTCTGCACAGTTAGCAATGGTGGTTTCATCCAATTCCTGGAGACCTTAGAAAACAAATCATTTAAAACCCGTAGAATGAGGAGTCATTTGTTCTCACTAGCCGTTCGCTTCTCCTTTTTAATCCTCTTTGAGTCACTAATGCTGAAGAGTGATTAAACCTCCATCCTACAGGCAGTGACCCACTCCACCGATGTGTTTTAATTTTTCATATCTCCCTCACTCCCCTCCCCACTTCGGTCGACAATACCCCCAGGTTACATATTGCATCAAAGGATATATTATTTGCTCTTACTATGTTCCGGATGCTGCCTGTAGGCAAAGAAATTTTCAGAACGCAGCTACTCAATGCCAGACATTTTCCTTTAGTCAAATGTTTTTTTAACTTGAAAATGTCAACACAAAGAGAAGTCATAAGATCAACTCATAAATATTCAGTGACTTTTCCTTAAAAAAAAAATACAAATCTGTTAACCACCAGCTTTTTGCTAACTGCTGTCTTGGAAATTTACTACATAAACATTATTTAGAGGGCTAAATAAAAATAAAAACCAGCAGGAGAAGCATTATTTGGCTTGTTTTACTTGAGGTGCTTCCTGGGAAAGACTGACAACAGAGTTATATGTGTTTAGGTAGGTTGAGGTTGATATGATGGAAGCAACCAGCAATATTCTACGTCACCTACTTAGTTGTGGCTACATGAATAAGTATCATCTCCTGGTCTGATACCTCTCCCACCAGCCCACCTTAAGAGCAAAAGCCAGATCAGATGAAAAGTCAATTTTGCTTCTGGTTGGGGTGCAAGGAAGATGATATTTCCATCCATCCTCTGTTACCCCAAAATGCAGGTGACTCAAGGGTCCGCCCACGATGCCAGTACGTCCATGCAAAAGGTAGGGAATTATTAGCTCAAATTAAGAGGGAGGGGGTAACCATACAAGATCTTTGATATCAATGTTTGTGGGAGTCTTTCCAGGGAAGAACCAGCCAGTGATTCAAAAGTAAACTTATGCCATTTCCGCACTAGACTGTTATGGCACTATGATTCCACTTTCAACATCCTATGGAATCCAGGGGTTTGCAGTTTCGGGAGGGGCTGGCCAGCCCCTCCCGAAACTGCAAACTCCAGGATTCCATAGGATGTTGAAAGTGGAATCATAGCGCTATAACAGTCTAGTGCGGAAATGTCTTAAAACGTGTCTTATTGGGGGAATTAATCATACACATAAGATCTCAAACAGTCACGTAGTCACACAAGGGCAACTGAAGGAAAAAGGAGGAAACGTTTTAAGATAGTTACATTTCAGAGTGAAATGGGCAACATTTACTGATCCAGGAGAGCAGGAAAGAGACAGTAATGTGGCTTGGACTTGTGTCTAAAGACAGTACAATCAGAAGTCAGAGTGACATTCAGCAACCAATGTACTGTGAGCTAGCTGCTCAAAACTGGGTTTTCTTTAATACGCAATTTCTGCCTGGAGGGCATGGGTGAGAACGGCTCTCTTGCTGAGTAAACAATGGAGTTCACAGAGAGGACAATGAGGTCCAGAATGAGCTGATGGTTTTAGCATTAGGTGACAAAGGAACTAAGGGTTGTCTGATAGCTCAATGTTTGTGGACAGGTCTGAGGATAAAGGGATAGACTGCAGGACAAAGAGAAGAGGGCTTGAGACAATCAGGGGTCAGGTGGGAATCTCTCAGTCACTTTTGCTTAAGAAAGCATAGTCATTAAGGCTAGCAGCAGTCTATTGTCTCTGGAGTTTCCGGGTGATTTCCTGACTATGATCTTATACTATGATCCTAGGAGGTATTTTTCTCACTTAATGTCATAACACATGTGTTTGGCCAGCTTTCCTCTTCACCAGTCTGGTTATACAGCTATAGCAGGGTATGATATTTTATATCAATTTTGATGTATGTCAGTTAAACCATATCAAGCATGAGGGTGTAAGGCTGCTAGCAATTCCCAGCAATGAACTAGGCAAGGATTTGTGAGTGAGGCCCTATTTCTGATTGTTACAACCTTGGTTGCTGGCAGGAGGAAACATCTTCCTTTTTGTGGTCCTTTTCACATGGCATTTTCTATGTGAAATAAGGCCTGGAGTGCCATGCAATTGTGAGAAGCGATCCGCACAATGCACTCATAATCACACGATGCTCCAGGGGCTGGCAGATGCCAATCATGCACCTTTTCATTTTTGGCTAGAAACCAAAAATGGTGCATAATCACACATTGCTTCTAGGCCCCGTGCACACTTACCTGGCGTGCAGAGCCTCCGAAGCCACACCAGTCACGCTTCCTGCCCCAGCACAGCCTGGGAAACTCCTAGGCTGCACTGTGGAAGGAAGAGGCAGGGCTCTCATGCAAGCAGACAGCTCATGTGGAGCCGAAGGACCCCAGATGTGAGAGCCTCTCACCGGAGGCTGCTAGCGCAATCCCTGCACCCCAGCTCTGGAAGATGGCAAGGTGCGGAAAGGGTCTGTGTCTGATTGGAAGCTGTGTGGACCTCCTCTGCCCTTAAAATGGGCTGGGCTGACATTTACCTAATTTTACAATAATTCACATATGTCAAACACAAGGCCTGTGGGCCAAATCCGGCCCACCAGGCCATTTCATGTTGCCCTCGTACCTCTCCTGCAGCTGCGGCATTCCCCCTGCCTGTGAGACTGAAAGAGGCACAGAAAGGGGTTGGGGAAGGCAGAAAAAGGCACAGAGAGGATCTCGACTGGGACCAAAAAGTTAAAACAAAGTTAATGTGATAAACAGTATTCAGTAATAATTGTCTGATGATTAAAAAAATAACTTTCTGTTTTCAAAACTCATTTTTCAATAAATTGTACAATAGTTGTACACTTGAATATCTGCTTGCCATTATTTTTCCTAGACTTCTAGTTTCAGAGCTAGTTATTACTAAAACGAGTAATAATTGAATGCAGAGACAATTATTTAATATGGTAAAAGAGTAAATACATTTATATTGTCTTACAGATACAACTGGCCCTTTAAGGGCAACTGTAACGCCGATGTGGCCCAAGATGAAATTGAGTTTGACATCCCTGCAAGTTTACATCATTTTCT
>CAOLHI010005613.1:0-62284 GCA_948474755.1 Ctenosaura bakeri
GTGGCTTGGAAGATGGAAGAGTGGTAGAGGTGGCAACCTGCAAGGGAAGTCAAAAACGGTACTTGGTAGCCAAAGAAGACTTCTTTGAAGATGGTTGGCGGTGCCTGAAGGAGCGATGAGATGAAGAAGCAGGCAAAGATTGGTGAGATGAGCGACATGGAGAATTCGACCTGTACGAGTAGGAAGAGCATCTCCATGAGGAGTGGAATGAGGAGGGTCTCCTAGGCTGGGCTGATGGATGAAGATCCATATTCCTCACTGTCAGACGAGCTTTCATCAGATGGTCCATAGCATCATCTGTGGTCCCATGGAAGAGGCCCTGACCATCTAAGGGGAGGTCTTCAATCCTCTTCCTGCTATCTTCACTCAGGCTGGCGGACTGAAGCCATGCAAACCAGTGAAGGGCGATTGCACCCACCTGTGCTGCACCCTCAACAGTGTGTCGGGAAGATAGGATTTGCTAGTTTGAGAGCGCCACAGACTCATTATAAAACTGGATGGCAGTAGCCTGGTGGTCGTCCAGCAAGTGGGATATGAGAGAGAAAAATCTATCCCATATGTTTGGTTGATACACCACCAGGCAAGCCTGAGTGTTGGAGGTCCTGGTGATCAATGAAGAGGCCGAATAAAACCAACAACCAAAAATATCCAGATGATGACCTTCACTATCAGGGGGAGTACTATGGGCTCTTTTACCCCCTTTCGTTTGGGAAGACTCAACGACATTTGAGTTTGGAGTCGGATGATTGAAGAGAAAGTCAACATCCTTCCTTTGAGTTCAGTAAACATGCTCCAGGTGATGAGGAATTGGCTGGTAGGAAGCCAGCTGGGACCACAGGTGCTTAAGCACCTCCTGTAACACTGGAAGAAAAGGAATCAGAGCAGTTGATGCAGGACGCGTGTCCACATAATGGAAGACTGGGTCCTGTACTGTTGGAGCAGGACCAGAGATGTCAAGGCCCAGAGCATTGGCCATTTTACAAGGATGTCCGAAAACTGCTTTACAACTTCTGGAATCAAGTCAGGGGTCGGTTTCTCGAACGCGAGTGGAGGAGAAGTGTGAGACTATGGCATGGAGTCTGTGGAATCCTCATCAGAATCATAAGAGCCAGAGGATGGAGAAGACGGAGGCGATCAAGAGTAGTGGGCTCGAGTAGCCAGGAACGGCAAGTGGAGCAGAGATCAAGACTGGTATAATAAACGGGATTGGTACGGAGGTTGGTACCGAAGTCGGTATTGGAGCCTGTGCCGATGATTTGGTAAAATAGATGGGTTTGGTGCAATGATGGACTGCATCGGTAACAGGGCCAATGAAGTAGATGGAGTGAGAGATGCCACCTGGCTGTCTGGTGGAGGCCAGGACACCGTTGCTGTCATCCGAGCTGGTGGCGAGACAGCCCAGTAACAAGGGAATCGACCATGGGACTGATGACGAGGATGAGATGGAGAGCATCGGTAGTAGACCAATCAGGACTGAGAGCGGGACCGAGAGTGACGGTACCAAGGTGAACAACAGTAGTGTGATCCCAAGGGAGAGCGCGGCAGGGAGCGAGAATGCAGAGGCCGATATGGGGACCAGTAACGTGCATCAGGATGGTATCGGTCACAATAAGCAGGCGAATAAGAGCAATATAAGCTGGGTTGCTCTCTCCAGAGATGCTCGTGGCTGTAATGAGCTATATAAGATGCTGAGGAGAAAGGTGAATCCACTCTCACCAATGCAACCTCATGAGCACCACGGTAGCTGTGATCCCGACGACGAGGGGATCTGTCTCTTTCACCATGTTGTGGAGAGCAGGCCACACTCGTTCAAGGCTGGTCTCGGGAAGAAGCCTGAGGAGCGTCCAATATAGGCGGACGGTTCATCTCAGGGCAGCTAGAAGAAACAGCGGGAGGAAGCGGAGTCTGGGAGGATCCCCCTCCGGGCTGACCTGACATAACGGGTGGAGAAGTAGTTGGTGTAGGCCAATGGTCCAGGTCAGATGCAAGGTCGATGGTTGCTGGGACAGAGAGCACTGGGACAGAAGCTGGTTCAAATCACTCACTGGCGAAAGAGCGGGAGCCTCAGCCTTGTCTACAGTGGAAGCCTGTGGCTGCATCAGTGGGGGTGTCAGTAGAGGACCAAAAGAAAATGGTCGAGTGGCTGACGGATGGGTAACGGGAGAAGGAGAGCAGTGTTTCTCCTTCTTTTCTTCGGGGCCACAGAAGAGTGGCGTGAGGAAACCCTCTTCCGCTCCACCAGGGTAGGTACCTTGTGAGGCTGCTGTGAGCTGGAGGAGACATCTCTAGAACTAGAGGACGGAATGACAGGCATCTTCGAGAGCTTCGGAATCCTCAGTAAAGAAGAGATCGGCAGCAAAGTCAACGGAGTCAATATCGATGTCGATACCGAGGCTGACAGTACCGAGGAGGGAGTCGATACTGTCGACATCATGGTCGAAGGCGAGGCCGTGGTCGAAGATTTTGATGTAGAGGGGCCTCGCGAAGGCTGTGTTGAAACAGAGGTGGTAAAGAGAGCCATATTCAAAGCCGCCTGATCCTTTAACTGAAGAGACTGCTCCCAACAGTAAGATTTCAAATGGGAGGCCCTGTTCTTAAGCGCCTGCAAGCTAAACTCCTTGCAAATAGAACAGGCCTGAATGTTATGGCCTTCCCCGAGGCAGAACAAGCACTCGGGGGGGGGGGAGTCGGACAGCAAAACCTTGCAGCCGCAGGTAATTCACAATTTGAAAAGAGAAGACATAAGAGGGGGAAGAGTCCTTACAGTCTTTATTCTGGAAGGAAATAACCAGAAATCCAAAGAAATTCAAAGAAAATCTGAAGAACAGAAACTGCTCAGCGAGGAAACCTTCCGAGCTGCTAACTGATCGGCAGACGAAAAGAAACTGAGAGACCATTAGTTTGGCAGGACTGAGCATGCTCAGTACCGAGTGGGGGAGGGGTTCCCACCAAGCTGCTCAGCTCTGGAACTTTCCGAAATGCTGCTGCGCATGCACGAAGATACCCATTGTGTGAGGCACAGAGACCACAAAGAACTAAGGTACCCAGACTGCTGAAACCACCACCCCAAGATCCATAAGGCTGTTTCACTGCTCAGCTTCTGCAAAGCTGCCAAGCTGCTAAATGTGGTTACAAAAAAAGGGGTGTGCGTTCTAGGCTGAGTTAGTTTTACCTGGCATTTCTGTACAACTTTCCTAAAACTATTTTGTACTATTATTTTCAGTTAGTTGTTTTAAAATGGTGTATTGTGAGCTAATGTGAGGGTTCTGAAACATGAGATATAAAGATTTAAGTTAAATATTTGTTGTTGTATGCCTTCAAGTCATTTTCTACTTACAGCAACCTTAAGATGACGCTATCATGGGGTTTTCTGGGACTGAGAGTGTGTGATATGCCCAAGATCACCCAGTAATTTCCATGGTTGAGTGGGCAATCAAACCCTGCTCTCCAGGGTCATAGTCCAATGCTCAAACAAGTACACTATGCTGGCTTTTGGGTTTGCTTTTGAGTTGCCTTAGGATCGCTGTAAGTAGAAAAGACTTGAAGGCACACAACACACAGGGAACCTCTCACAGGCTTTTCTGGGGCTTAGAGTATGCGATGTGCCCAAGGGCACCCAGTGGGTTTCCATGGCTAAGCAGGGAATCAAACTGTGGTCACCAGGGTCATAATCCAGTGCTCAAACCACTACATCACGTTGTCTCTCAGAGTTAGTGTTGTGTAGTGGTTGGAGTATTTGACTAGGATTCCAGGAAACTAGGTTTCAAATCGCTGTTTGGCCATGAAAATCCACTGGGTGCCTTGGGCAAGACATACTTTCTCAGCATCGGGACTGCAGTGGCAAACCTCCTCTGAATACAGCATGTCTTGCCAAGAAAATTCAACAATGGTCTTATTGTATTTGAAGGCACATTACTGACCATCGCTTCATAGTCCCAGCCTGCCAGTACCACCGAGCTGTTGGTGATGACCTTCCCTTCTTTGCCACTGCACCGTGATCATTCCCACAGACATATCACTGCTCCTACTTCCTCTATTCCAATATTTCTGCCACTGCCTCTTCATAATGTTGTATGCTTAGGAGTTCTCACCTACTGAAAGCTCATTTTAATAGTGCAAGGTTGGAGGATAGTGGGAATGGCAGGAACTGACTGCCACAATGGAATGACACCCAGATGGAGGGTATTTTTAACAGGAAATTTAATCAGCAAATTTTCACCTGCCATTTCCAGCAACTTGTATACTTCACTGGCCAGAAAGGGGAGGCATATGAAGGGAAGAGAAAAAAAAAGAAACATCCTTCTGTTGTAAGATCGCCCTCCCCTTCCACTAAATGTGACAGCTGCATGTATTATGAAAGAAGCCATCAAGGTCTTATTAGGAATTTTTCAGGCATTTCTTCTTATATAGTATTTCTGTATATTTTAACTAAGTGAGGCCATGTACGCAACACAGCCTCTTGGCCTCAAAGCTTCTTCCATTGTGGCGTCATCAGCTATGAACCAAGCCATGAAAGCAAGGACAGTTGGTGTGGGGATGTCTTTCTGGTTGTTTTTGATTATTTGTATACAGGTTCAGTAGCAGCATTGATTCTTTTTTACTAAAACATATTTATTTCAACACCCCAGGCAATCTTAGAACAGTGTAAATACAGCTATAGCACTTATGTAGTTTGCAGCCATAAAGTTAGAGACTTGGGCCAAGGTTTGAAATGTTTTTAGCATAGCATAAATATAGCCAGTACAGTTACACACACTGGATCCCATGGCTGCACAGCCATTTATACAATGGCACCAACGCCTTCAGGTCAGTCATTGTACCAGACTCCAGTAGTGCCCTCTCTACCCAATCACAGGTGAGACCAGGGGCTGTTTGAATGTGTTTGTAGAAGACTGGCTGCACCAGTGACTACACTTAAACAGAAAGCACAACTGCTAGTGCAACTACTTTTGCCCCAGCAGGATTCCTGCCATTAAAGCCATCAAACAAAAACAGATTTACAATCAATTTAAAAATTCTTTCCAGAATGGCTGACCAAACAGCAAGCATTCTTAATTTGATGCCAAAAAGAATGCATAGTGCTAGCATCTTGTTGCATAAGTTTCCCTTATAAGTACAGCTGTCCTTTTTGGAGTGCTGTGGGAATTGATATTCCCTTCCTCCCTCCACAGCACCCAAAGACCCTCCCTCTACTTATTGGAAAGCCCCTCGATCTGCCTTATATGACCATTCCATGCTCCCTGGCAAGCAGGCAGGATCACAGAAGCATCTGGTTACATCCCCGTAGTGAGACATGAAATCATGGCATCAGTACTGAGATGTGCAAAGGTCCTCTCTTAGCACAGCTGTCCTCCTTTCACATCTAGTTTTGAGGACATATAAAGAGAGGCATCTGCAGTCCTGCTTCCTTGCTATGAAGTACAAAATGGCTGTGCGGCTTTAGTGGCTTCTCAGTAAGTTGGAAGGAGTACATATGTCTCAGCCTAGTGTTTACCTGCAGATATTTATGCTAGGCTAAGGGGATGTTGGATTGCAGCCAGTGAGTACTGGCTGTGACTGTGATCCTATTGACTAATGTAAATATGCCTGTGTCAATGATGATGCCACAGCGGGAACAGAAAGGCCATAAATGGTGAAGTGATGGGGAGATGGCAACAAGCACCAACTTTGCCAGTAGATAAAGGTGTCCTACAAGCTCCTGAGTTGCTCAAGAGCCAGCAGGGTAGCTTTCTTTCCAGAGACTACTTTTGCTGCTATTGTACCATTGGTACTACATATCACTCCAAAAAGCCCCTGACCATTATGCCAGTGTAAAGCCCCAACAGTATTCCAGTCAGTGTATCTATCTCAGAAGGGCATTTCAAAGTTGGAGCACCTTCACAGAGAATTAGAAAGGCCATCTTCTGTTAAATGCACAGTGCTTTTTTCCCCACTGATTGTACGAAAACAACTTCTTTGGAAGAGTTTAATGAATGGGCAAGATAGGAAATGAGGCATTCCTTCAGATATTTGGACCCCAAATTATTTAGGTCTTTAAAGTTTGAGCATAGAAACAAATAGGGAACCAAGTGTAACTGGGATAGATCCACACCAACCGTTTCTTCCATCCAGACTGCAATTGTATATAACTAAAAACAGACTTGTGCTGTCTGGTTCTAATTGTTCAAGCATTAATAGCTATACTCTTTGGTGGTGGCTCAGAGTGCAGAGCAGCTGATGCACCTTTATTCTGCATTTGTTGGTGGAACAGTCCGCCATGGCCTATTCAGGGTCAGCTTGCATCAGAGAGACAGTTGTGTTCATGTGTACGCATGGCTGTGAAGTCTCAGGAGCCATCTCTGGATTGTTCCCAGATACGGGTATATGTATGATTCTCTTTTCTACTAATTTCTTACTTGAAAATGAAATTCAATTATGTTTGTTCTCTATCCTCTTCTTTCTCTGCCCAACAGATGACTGCAAGAACATTGCCAACATCATGAAGACACTGGCCCACAGAGGGTTCATCTTCAAGCAGACCTCCAAGCCCTTTTGATCTCCGGGGCCGGCCGGACAGGGCTGCATGCGGCCGGCTCCTGCTACATGGGCGTGATGGGCTGGAGCTTTCAAATGACAGAAAGAGGACAGAGGAACGAGTAACCCCATGACTCCGTCAGTTTTGCTGTTCTGCCAGTAGAGGCTGTATATATGGAACTGGAATCTCTGTGTAGGCCTGACGTGACTCCCTCTCTGGGGCCGGCTGCCTACCCAGCCTGGCCCAGCCTGCAGCCCCCTAGGGTGCTTGCTCCACATGGTTAGAGACGTAGATTGTTTTCCCTTTTGTTGGCTTCTGATTTCCATTGGCATCTTTCTCTCTTTCTCTCTCTCAATCTTTCTGCTCACATTTGCGCCTGTAGCAAGACCATGGCGCCATGTTTGGGCTCTTGCCCTTATTATTTTGAGTACAGTATCTCCACAGCTGCAGTCAAGGCCCCCTTTTCCCTGTGTGAATCTGTTTCTGTGTCTCCTGCGTGTCAGCTAAATATTGACTGAGCAGCATTCAGACAGCCCACCCCCCCGTCTTCTTCGGCCTCTCTCCCCTTGCCCCATCTGTTTTAAATAAACACTAACCCTCTGATTCCTCCTATATGTGACTAAGAAAGCTTGGCTCTTTCTGTTCAAGGTAAAGTGCCTGTATTCCCCGCCCACCAAAAGCCACCTGTCTCCTTGGGCCTTCGTTCAGCAGGGGCTATCATAGGCTGGAGCATCCTGGTTGATGCTCACGACCATGTCCAGCACCTCTTGCACCATGGTCCCCTGCTCATGCCTCCTCAGAGCATGGGAGACCTTACTGTGCATCCATCTGTGTTTGTGCATGCCCCCCCCCATGTAGCATGCAGTCCATTGCAGGCAGTGGACATGCCCATTACTGCTAGCCCAGCAGGGGGGTTGTGTTCCCAGTCTCAATACACTTCCAGGACTTGCAAATTGACTGATAGCTCTGCTTCTTCCCCATTACTAAAACTGACAACCTCCCCCTTCCACAATGGCTGCAACCAGTTTGTTGCTTGAGAGATGTGGCCTATTTTTCCCATCCGGCTCCCACTGTTCCAGAGCAGGCAGGAAGGAAGGAGAATAAAGAATGGCTCTTCCTCCTCATCTTGCTGATTTCCGGAAACCTTCTGCCCTACTCTTAGCCTTTGCTGAATGGATACCCAGGTGGATAGGCTCCAGCTGCCACCTACCTGGGAGCCACACCAAGAAGGCTCTGCCCATGCAGCAGTCAGGCTGTGAGCTGATACAGGCACTGGGCCTTCCCAGTAAATAATGCATGGTGTGTGGATGTTCCAGCTGAACCCAACCTGACCTCCTCATCGGCTCGTTACTCCCATCCTTGCTGTAAATGTGCCACATGAATAAAGTTTGGGGGAAAGGAACTTGACTCATTATATGCTGCTTAGGAGGAGGTGTGTGGAACCTTGCCAGGAATCTCTTACAAGGTGCACTGGTGCTCTCTTTTTTCACAAAATCTGTTCAGACGATCATAAAAATGGGCAGTTACCACACCAATGTGTCCTTGATTTTCAAATACTTTGATTTTATGGGATCTTCAGTTCATCTCTTTTCAGGACAATGGTCACTTTTAAATGTCTGCAACAGACTTATTCATGCATTTCTAGCTGTAGCTTAGAAACAAAGCCTGCTGACAATCAGTGCACAATTTCTTACTCCTTCCTTGGGGAAGGCTCTGAGAAAAGGTAATACCAGTCCTCATAATATTTATATATGCTCTTACTCCTGCTATCTTGTCTTCTGTGTCATCCTCACTTTGACGGAACCACATACTCTTCAGTGAAGGGAATTGCTGTAGACAATGGAAGTGGGTAGGGAGGTGGGATGGATAAAACTCTGTTGACAACAATATGCTCTATTTAAAATTGAAGGGCATGAGATTGCCAAATATTTATACTTTTTCTCCCCAACTTATTCACACACAAAATGTATAGGCTGTCCAGTCCACAGGGGCACAGGTGAGCATTCTGGAAGTGTGCCTATTCATTTTAAAAGTATAAGCAATAATTAGAAGTGGAGGTTAGCTACGACAACATGTGTATAGAAACAAGTTCTCATTAGCATTTATAGGTAGAGTGGCTCAGCCCATCTTTTCTGTTCAATATGAAAATCTGTCATGTACTGCAGAGCTAAGCCTGGAGCTATATGTAAAAAAAAAAATCATCATCCATTTTAAAGTAGTCAAACAAACTAGAAGGCCGATGAATAATTACCAAATGTTTGTTCAGTGTTACATGACCTAAGATGGCTTATGCACCAATGTGAACCACCTCACAGGATTTAGAGAACAATGAAAAACGGGAGACAGAAGGCAGCAGAAGCTCTTTGGAGAACATCCTGAGTTAGTTGCTTAGTGGCCTAAGGAAAAACCAAAAGTGAATTGCTACCTGTATCATTGTTGCATTCTGTTCCTCTCTGTCGCACTGGAGCAGGATAAAATGTTTGGTCTACTCCACTTTGGACCACATACTCTAAGGTACACCTACGGCAGTACAGTCCCCTTCCCTCTACACTGTAGTTCAGATAGTGGGGATGGCAGGTAGGAGCATCTATGAGATAAGCATCATGTCTGCTCAAACCAGGCAGCAGAATCAGTAAAGTTTGTGTTCATCACCCCACCCATTCTCACTTGTGGGTTTTACCCTCCCAGGCACGAGAGAATATAACTGAGTCTCTCCCACCTCAGGTTAGGGACTTGAGATCAAAGGTCACAGGGATTTTAATGGCTCCCTCTGTGTAATCACCTGATCAGTTTTATTGATTCTTTGTCGATGGAGTCGTCTAATTAGTTTTCTATGAAAACGAAGAACTTGGCCTTTGACCTTTCTTTCTGCCAGCAAGAATGTAAATCAAAGGGCGTTGTCACGCACTATCGATTCCAAGTTGTACTTGAAAGGGGAAGTGGAGGGTAGAGCATGTGTTAGGCCTGACAGCTGCAGATCAGGAGTGTCACAGCTCTCTTCTAAAATGTATATGATGGAAGATAACTATTTGAGAAAGTGTTTGGGGGCAGGGGAGAAGGACGGTTTCTGGTAAATCGTGGCAAGTCTAATTCTACAGTTAAAACATCAGCAAGCTGGAATCATTTCCAGATCAGAATCTTAAAGTTTACCACAAATATTTGTCCTACGCATTGCCCTAGGCTACTGTGATTTTTCTATTTATTTATTTTTCTGTTGGCTACATAGTTATGCTGACTTGCATGTCCAACCCTACATAAACAACCTAATGTCTGTAAGCTGAAGCTGAGTGAAGCCATGACATAATTATGCTCCTAGACTCATGAAAAGCCAACATGTATTCAGCTAACTGCTCCACTGGTCATTAAGCAACACAACTATCCTCCCACAGGGTACCTTTAAGAGAACAAATGATACTGTCCTGCCTATGACACGCTGCATGCGATAGGCAAACACAAGGCAGCTGCAGTCTTAGAACACACAAGGAACACAGGCTTGAATTCTTAGTTCCAGCTAGAGTAGACCCACTGAATCAATGGGAACTGTGAGTCAGTATTTATGTAAATGCCACACTTGATTCAGTGAGTTTATTTGAGTTTAGTCTACATATGGTTTTAGACCATATGGCATCAAGTTGCAAAGAGCTGAAGAACTGCTTTGGAGATCAACACAAAAACCACTACACTATGGACAGGTACATGTGCCCAGCAGTATAGAATACTTCAGCTAGTGACAGAACTGAGAAAGTGCTTCATCTGAGAGACGATGAAGATAGGGATGCAACCTTTGAATTAAAATACTTTTAGCTGCCAAAAAAATGCCCCCAATTAGTGAACTTGAATGCTTATTTTTTAGTACTAGTGCTTAAACAAACCTACACACAGCAGACAACATGTCAGCAGAGGTACTAGCTCTCCTCACTGATTTTTTAAGATTTTTTAAGATGGTGCCTACTACATACAATGTGTACGTATATCAAGTGGAATATTTTTTCCTTCAGAATAGCTGTGTAATTTGTACTGAACACAATCAACCAAGATTTTTTCAGCTTTAGGGATATTGCACAGGGCATTCTGTAATGCCAAAAGCAAGCAATAGGGTGTTAGTTACTGCTCAATCAGTGGCTAAATGTTCTTTGGTGCAACCCAAGTAGATGGGAAACTAATACATTCAAAAGCGGCACTGCAGAAAGTGGAAAACCTTGGGACTTGTAAAGTGCAGGAGTTTTATATGTCTGTCTGTATCTGTATGTTTGTTCATGTTGCTCTTTCTCGAGCACTGGTTTTATCTTAAAACTGTAGCCTGAATTTTTCTGATAGTCTCAATTAGAGTAGATCCACTGAATTATCAAATGGTAAGTTAAACTTAGATAAATCTCCTTGATTCAGTGGGGTCACTGTGGAGCCAATATGATTTGGGTCATTGAACTCAAGTCTTCTCCACTATAATAAAGATTGGCACCTACAATAACATTAATTACTCATGTGCAGCATTACACCAAGAAATTTTGAACAAGTTTTTATCCCTTTTTACTCACATTCTTCAGAAAAACAATTCCTATCCTGATTGTCTGACTGAACATCCAGCTTCTGCCTAATCCCAGTTCAAGGAGCAACTGAGACAAAGAAGCATCTGTCAGCATTATAAAGGTGTTGGTCTCCTGCATACGCACACACCAGACTCATTTCAGATTACGAACCAAGAGGTAACATGTTCTATATTTACAAATAAATTTACAAAAACTCAGGCATAAAAAAGACAATACAATGATCACAGCATCCACAAATATGAATTTGTTATGCAAGCTTATCCACTCCTTTTTACCTTAGGCAGAAGAGGACACTGACATTTAAAGAATCCTCCAGACCATTGCCACAGTACTGTTTTACTGGTGCCCTCTTAAACCTCTGATCAGTGTTCTGATCCTTCAGAATCTAGGAGTTGGACTCTCTGGTAGCTCATGGCTTCTTCACCTTCTTGATAGATGAAGAACTCGAAGCAGACTCCCTGCGCTTTCTCTGTTGCCGAAAGAGAAAGAAAAAAATGAGATGTTAAGTGGTTTATCAGTAGTTCCCAACTTTTGATGCTCCGGGTGTTTTAGACTTCATAATTCCTGATTGTGGATCAAGCTAGCTGAGGCTTCTGAGAACTGAAGTCCAAAACACTTGGAGAATGACAATTTGGGAACCACCGGGTTAGATAATTAGGCATCTGGTTCAGCCATTCCATAAATAACTGCCAAAGTCCAGGTTATCAGGTATGTCCAGGGGAGCAGCTTGGGGAAAGATCAACTGCCAGCACCTGAAAAAACTCAGGGCTGGATCTGGTACAGAAAAGTCTGTAGGGGCAAGGAGAGAAGAACCTTGAGGCTCATGTTATTACTTATAATAAAAGGAAACCAAAGTTTCAAATTGGGATAGAGTAAATGAGGAGAAAAGTTTTGATAGCTAAATCATATGGCTGACTACAAAGTGGGCTTCTCCAGACCAAGGGTTTATGGAATGGATACATGAAGAAGGCAATGGAGAGGACAAATGGTATTGGTATGCCTGAAGTATGCACCAAGAAAGGACTGCAAAAGGTGAGTAGACCCCACTGCTCGATACAAGATCCCTAAGGAAGTCACACACTGTTGCAAGGATACACAGAACCCATCCCCATTATCTTGGCAAGAACTTAAAAGTTACCTAAGTCTATGGTGAAAGTAATACAATGTTGCCTCACTTGAAGCCTTGAAGGGACTAAACAATATGACGAAGGGACAGAACAATATGAAGAAAATGAAAACAAGCTGAGCCCTCCCCCAGGAAATGATCAGTGATCACACAAGAGCTTAAGAACAACTATGGAGAGAAATGCATTATTCAAAACAAGTGGGCAAAGTGTCAATTGTCAGATGTTGTTGGGAAAGCAACTCCCAGCAGACCAGACCCAATGGCAAGTCTAACAACCTCTCGAGGGCCACACTTTGCCCACCTCAATCAAAAAGAACGTCTTGGGCTCACAGCCAACACCAAGGAATTCAAATGCTTCCTTTTGGGATACAGGGACTCCTCTACTATCTTCTTTTGTGTATATTTATTAAATATTTGAGGTGTGCATGTTGGAGCTCCTATATTAGCAATGAATCCCCTATGCCTCCCAGGGCTGCACCTATCCTCCATGTTTGAGACTGTCTGCCTAGAATAGTTAGCCACTAATAGCTTGAGCAGAACAACCTTTGCTTAGCAGGGAATCTGCACTACTTCATTAGCAGGCACCCTCTGAAAAACAAAGTCTAGTACCAGAAGGAAAATGAAAACCAAAAGGTACATTTGAAACAGCCAGCCCAACCTCGAAACAAAGGAGTGGGGGCTTGAGAGCTTCCTGGCGAGGCTGCTGAATTAATGGGGATGAGTGCACATGTTTGATAATCTTTATATGGCAAAAGAGCCATCTTTCAAATATGTCACAAATTCCTATCAATCATCTTCCCTGGCTTGGCTTTGCCCATCGCCGTGGGCAAAAGCGGTAAGTGTCTGGTTAAAAAAAAATGTTCTACATTATAATTTACAAGAGCCTGGGAACGTAGTTCTCTGTTAATGGAAAGGAATTATTTTAAAATGAGAACTCTCTCTCTCTCTCTCTCTCTCTATATATATATATATATAAACCACATTCTCTCATATCATGGGCACAGATACACATTTATATATACGGGCGAACGAGCCAAGCTTTCTAACTCCATCTGGAAGGAAGGATGTTTGATGTTAACAATGTAACTTCTCACTTTCAAGCAGGCTCAGAAAACAAGGAGCCGGCAGGAGTTCAGATGAAGGCAGCTTAAAAGTCAAATGATTCTGACTCTGAACCTGAGACTTCTTAGAGGCAAGGTCCTTTCCTTTCCCCATTAATGGGCTGACTTGTGAGCCCAGGAACAAAGTGCGCTGATGTGAGGAATTCTGAGGAGAGTCAACTCATTATGGATGGGCGAGTGGAGTCTGAGTCGCGCAAATCAAAGGCTCTAATCTGGAGTAACTGGCTGCAGTTCTGCTTGGAACTAATTTGTTCCAAGTTAGACTCACCTTTCACCCCCCAAAGGCCCAGAGTAGCGTCCCTCCTGGGTCAGCAGAGCAGTGCTCTAGGGTAGAGGGAGAAGGCTACCTTCACTGTGGGCCAAGAGCAATGGACACGACTTAGGACGATCCCAGAGTGGATTAACAAAAGTGGGGTGCACTGGGTTGGGCTGGACAGAGGCTGGAAGTCAGCAGGCCATAAGCTGAGGTGATGTTTCTGTCAGAAGAAAGTGGGTGTTCTTCCTGGCTGTAGTGAGACGACAATGTGGCACTGAATGTCTGGTGGTGCTATTAAATGCATTTTTGAAAAGTAGACTACCTCTCTTGCAGTATTACAGTCATAGGATGCCCATTTGCCCTTTCTACCTCAGAAATAGCCTCCAAGTGAAAGATTTGAATAGCTTTGAGGGCTCATCCTTCTCAATATAGGCCATGAGGTCTATATCACTGTCTCACTACACGGCTGCTTCAAATAAGCTTGGAACTATTCTTTTTCTAACTGTAGCTCCCCAAATCCCTCAGACATGATGGCTGAAGGATTCAGGGTACTGTAGGCCAAACAAGTAACCTTCGTGTGCATTACTTAGGTGGACAGAGCATGTAGGGTATGGGCCTTTTGCTACTGCAGGGGATGGTGGACAGGGAAATGCTACATTTTCAGTTCTGTACTGGGAAGGAGATACTGTCAAGCAAGCAAAGGATGAACACCTGCGTTGCCTTAAGAGACTTGAACATCCACTTTGCTTTACCTCCATCTCGGATGCCAACTTCATGGAAAGAGTCAGTGAGAACAGCTGCTCCTGACTCTCAAACAACCCTCAAGAGGTACAGAGACCCAGAGAGATGCAAGAAGCTGCTAAGGGAGTCAAATGGATATTCAATGTTATACTGCCCAAACTGGTGAAGGGAAGCCTGCCTGGCACATTCTCCCAAGTATAAAATAACAAAATGCTTATTACTGTAATTAGCAGCAGTGTTACTTCCCTCCATAACACCCCCTTATGCCCCTCCTTCCATTTTGGGAGCAATGGTGAACCTCTCTGAGTTGCCCCCCTCTTGCTGGGTGGAATTTCTTTCCCCTCCAAAGACAGCATAAAGTGGTCACAGTGTGAATGCGCTTGACCTTTTGTCTTGGACTAATCTAATTGTGTCGTCTTTGTGTAACCAGCCGGTAAAGGTCAGAGCTGTATTTAACAGGGGGGCCCTTTAGGTACCAAATTTGCCTTGCAGTGAATTAACTTGATTATATTTCTTTCAAATATGTCAGAGCCCAGATCACGTTAACCCTCTTGGCGCTGCCGTCATTCCCTTTGTTCCTATCCCAAGCATGAGGTTGGTCAAGATCAGCACTGGGAATGCATAGGAGTTTGATATTTTGTAAACAGACATATCTATGCAAAATGTATACAGGGGAAATACTTCTGAACTGGTCTTAAAAAGTTGATGATGAGACTTGAGTGAGATTTCATCTCCCCCTAAAAAGGCTACACACTGGGGCTCAACACCATGATCAAACCCACCCCACAAGAAAGGCCTATGGGTTGCTCCAAAGAATAAACTGTTACACAAAATTCTAGTTCATTTCCAGAGCTAACAAAGACAGCTTCTTCAGTATCAAACAACAATTGAGCCAATTTTCTAAAGATCCTGGCATGCTGCTTTATGCCAACAGAGTGGATAGCTGTTACGCAATGAGCCAGAGAAAACTGGTGGCCAGGTGAGCAATAGTCTGGTCACAGCCACACTGAATGC
Organism: Ctenosaura bakeri; assembly: GCA_948474755.1. Classification (NCBI taxonomy): domain Eukaryota; kingdom Metazoa; phylum Chordata; class Lepidosauria; order Squamata; family Iguanidae; genus Ctenosaura; species Ctenosaura bakeri. The sequence goes on from CAOLHI010005613.1 coordinate 15,320, forward strand.
TGATTAATTTCACTGACTCCAGTGGAATAAATTTGTATCTAAAAACTTCTAACTTTGCATTGTAATGAAAAGGTCAGTTAGGTAAAGGAAGGGGGGCGAACCTTGTCCTAAAATGGTGACTTTTGAAGGAAGAGGCCAGATTAGAGAAACTAAGTAGAATTTCCCACAAAAGGCTGCTTTTCAGTCTCTATGTCTGCCATTTATGCTAACTGAAATCTGAACCTATCTGACTGGATTTTTATCTGTCTGCACCCCAGCTCTGTCTTATGCCATGCACTCATCACAGTGCACTAAAAAAATCCCACTTCTTGGACATACAAGCACATACTGGAAATGCTATGGCTACCATAAGTATCTTAAGCTGCAGGGATATCACTACCAGGACACCTAGATATCCACTGTCTTTCCATGCACATCCCCTGATGTCTTAATCTTATCATACTGAATATTGGAAACATTGGCAGGAATGTGGGAAATGCTTTGCTGGCATGCCTAGAGATCTCCGACTCCAATTCCTACTCACCGAATTGGGTGTGAGGGGGGCCCCCACTACATCAATGATCTGTTCCTTGCCATCACCCTTGCCCTCTTCAGTGCACAAGCCTGACTGTCCATCAGCATGTAAGCCACCATCTGTGCTGGGTCCACTGCTACCCGCCTTGGCCAGTGCCTCATAGCGGTGGCGCAACATCTGCAGCTCATATTCACAGTTTGCAAAGGCTTGCTTGAGCTCATAGAGTAGCACTAGATCACTGCGTAGCTCGTTGAACATCTGCACAATCTCCTCTGTTGGCATTGGGTTCAAGTCTGGAAAAGACAAGAGGAAAAAAAGTAAGCAAAACAGCTCCATAGCTTGCTCTGGTTGGCCACTTGCATAATTTTCTAGGAATCTTGTTTCATTCTAAGCTGGATATGGCAGTAAGTCCTAAAGAGTTATGTTAATTTTTCTACTCGCCCAGCCATAAGAAGTATTATCCTTCATTGGATATCCTTCATTCACAGCCATTTCAAGATATGTTAGCAAGGAGTCTAGATGCTGATGCATTTTCAAGGAAAGGCATTCATTACACAACCGCACATCCACTTCACAGCCTTACTTGCTGGCTGTACTCAAGAATCCTTGCACTCACTGGGTCAGCCAGGAGACTGTAACTGGGCTAAGCAGGGGGTGGCTGGATTTAGCCCTCTTTGCCAACAAGGAGCTGCTCTCATTTTGAAGAAATTCGCTATGTGCCAGATATATCCCCAGACTGTGTAGGATCCATCCAAAAGAGTAACAAGGGTGCCAAAGAGCCAGTCACTCTCCCAGATAATGGCCACTAACCCCTTTTGAAGTACTTCTCCCTGCATGAAGAGATTTGCCTGCTTAATACTAGGCCCTTACTCCTCAGGGCTTAAAAAAACCCAAACAAGGCAGAAAGAGACAAAGATTCTGTTCAAATACTTTTCTACTGGTAAGAATTAAACAAAAAGTTCTGAGCAATATCTTCAATCTCCCCCTAGACACACACACACACGCGCGCGCACACACACACGCAGAAGCACACATACATATATAAAATAACAAAACACGTAAGACATTATTTTTCCCCCAAACCTATTCACACACTGTTATTCAGGGAACTGGCTGTATTACTAGGGGGAAAAAATAGCCCCTCTAGACTACAAAGGCTTTGCTCCATGGGTCTCTCTCTCTCTCTACCTGCCCTCTTTACTCACCTACTCCGAGTTCCATCAGCATCTGCTCTAAGGCTTTAATCTTCTTCTGTCCCACGGAGCTCGGCAGTTTCATCTGGAATACAAAGGTAACAGCCACACAGCTCTGAGCTAGCCCTCACTCACAGCCGCCTAGTTCAAACAGCAAAGAAGCTTTGCTTTTTATAGTGCACAGGGAAAAAAGCAAGGCAAAGAAAGAAAGAGAGAAAAGGGAAATCAAGTGCTGGGAGAGGGAGGCAGAGAGAAGGCCTGAAAGTTTGCAGACTAGGGCCAAGGGCAGGGACTGAAAAGCGTGGTTGCAAGGGCTTTACAGTTCTCCTGGTGCCAAGATGCGGAGATGCACAGCTTTACAGCTTCCATGTGCAACTGAATTAACAACAAAAGTTCTGCTCCGCTTCGAACCCTCTCCCGCAGTGCCCTGGCCATCAAAGAGCTCAATTACACAGCAGCTAATGTGCGATGCTGCCCTACTTTACTTGCTCTTGCCAGCCTGATTAGACTCGTGCACTAACAGACTTCCTTCTCCCTTTACCTGCCGAGCCTGGAGCTGTGGGATTCATTTACAGAGCCAGTTTTCTAACAAAAGATGCAAAGAGGCATCCACACTTACTCAATTGGCAGAAATGTGAACACACAGCCACACTGGAGCTGAAGGGGACATAGAGAGCAGGCAAGTATCAGGCAGGGCAGAAATCCCAAGCTGTGTATGAGATCACAGTCAGCAGGACCCTCTCACTACAACCTGATCAGCTGGAACAGCCCAAACCAGCTGTCAATGGGGAAAAGCCCAAGGATACAGAAAAATGAAGCACAATTTAATAGGATCCTGAGTACACAAGGGAAGAAATAGTCAAGCTAACATCCTTCAAACATTCCATGTGAGCTAACAAAAACAGTATATTGTAAAACCTGTCTGCAAGGTCTCCGTGACTCCTTTCCAGGAACTTTTTTGCTTTAGGCTTTATTATCATGTTGGCACAGGGAACAAGTTTCTAGTTACACTTTGTTTCCAGCATCAGAATGTCATTTTTTTCATAGAAAACAGGTATCGCTCTCTCTCCCAGCCTGTTCCACCTCAAATCTTTGACAGGAGAAAGCTGCTCTTGACCTATGTTCAGTGGTATAATGTAGCGTAGATGCAGATGATCAATTCACAGGATTATCTCATATAAGTGACTTCCTATTGACAGATATACCACTGGAGCATGATGTAAAGGCTCTATTTTTGACTATCAACATCAGACAGAGGTTTACAGGCAACTGGGCCATGATACAATACAATCCATTCCCTTCCATTTATCAGAAAGGGAACACAGAATCATAGAATCAGCTGCAGCAGGGAGCTGGTTCTACTCATACAACATGGACTACTGTGGCTCAGATTCTTGAACACCTTAAGAGATCAGTTACAAGACTGAAAAGGAAACATATCTATTGACTGACAAAATTTGGAATAAGTGGAAATGGTTTTAGGCATGTACCTTTCAACTTATTTAAAGCACTAATGACTTTCACCTTCTCCTAATCAAACCTTTCTTTACAATTCTGCATTGCACTTGGCCATTGAGTGCAGTATCTCCATTCTGTACAACTTCTCAGTTGTAGCTTCAGAACAGAAATGGGGCTTTCCAGATCTGCAATAGGTAGGGAAAACCTCCCTCGTAACATTATCCCCAACACTGTGCAATTCTTACAGTCAGCAACAAAACATAAGAACTTATTTTTATGATCCTATTCTTTGATGACTAAACTTGGAACCAGACTGGTAGTCTGATGAAGAGAACATTACTTCCTCATAAGTGAACGCTATTTCCTCCTCATTTACCTCCTCTTATAGAGATTTATTCTATAATGCCCAAGGCACTACATTCCTCTCCTATTCTCATTTTTAGATCTAGAAGCCATTTCATTCTGCAGCTCTGCTGGCAGTAGCAGGAGTTCCCTGTTTACTGCAGGGCTGGTCAACATATGGCTCTAAAGCTACATCTGATCACCAAAGGATGTTTTTGCAGCCCCCACAGACGGAGGAGCTTCCTCTTACAGAAGTCTCCAGAAATGAAGATTCATTTTCATATAGGTCACAGGGTCTCCTTGCACTGTTTAGTCTCTCTCTCTCTCTCTCTCTTTCTCTCCCCCTCTCACACACAAACCAAGTTTTTCAAAATCAGAAGTAGACTTGCGGGGAGGGGCATTTTTGACAGTCCATGAGCCCCATGAGCAGAAAATTGGCCCCAGAACCCACCAAAAACATCCACCTCTTATCAAAGGGCTAAAAGAATGAACTACAAATCAGGAAATGCCTAGTTCAAGTGTCTGCCATGAACTCATGAGGTGACCCTAAACAAGCCAGCCACTTTCTTTCAGACTCAGTCTCCCAACCAGATATGAAGCATACCAGATGTGAACCATATTGAACACCTGAAAGCACTGTACAAATGCTATTATTATAGTCTGAAAAAATTATCAATTTGTTTCACTGAGCTGTGTATCAACTATATTAAAATGTGGATTATCTACATACCATATTTTTGAGCAACTACAAAGGCTGAAAAAAATCTGCATATTATTAAAGATACCATATTTTTGTTATTAAAATCAATTCTAGACTGTCTCCTAGACTCCGACACCAGAGGCTAGCATTTATAAAAGTCCTTTCTGTGTCAAGAAACATCACCCCTACTTTCCAACAGGGGTCCTCCAATCAGATCTAGTACTCTCCTTGTGCAACCCATCACTGTCCGTTATATCAGTGATCTAGAACTCTATCTCTATGCATTAGAGGCAAGGAAAATCTTTTCCCTATTGTCGGCTTGTGATCACCCAGAAGTATTCTAGCAGACACAGAATTCTGGATTCTCTGCAGAAACTGTGACCCTCCATATATTGTTGAATTTCAAACTGTCATCAGTCCCAGGCAGCGCAGCCAATGGTCAGAGTGATGGGTATGGTATTGCCAAAGGACAAGATGAGTCTAATATTTGGATGTTCTCAGGTTCCTCACCATAGAACAGAACCTTGGTAGACCAAGCATATGTCTGCCTGCCCAACAAATACACAGGTTACTCTCTAGTCAAGAATGAGACTGTGAAAGAAATCTGGGAGCAGTATGTGGTAACTTCTGTTCAGAATAGAAACCACATCACTACCTTATCCTACAAAAAAACAACAGAATGGTTTGTCAGGGAGTTCTTCTAATTATAGGACAATGATTTAGTTTATTCTTCTTCGTGTGTCCCCGTTCCAGGTATGTTCAGTATTATAGATTCTTTGAACACAACAATGTAAATTAGCAAAAGGCAGCATGATCACCTTCCTAGACCAATCAGAGTTCTGTCAATGTCAATTGAAGGAGATGTTTCCTTTGTCTGGCCAGTGGAGTGGGAAATGACAGAGAACTGGCCCAAGAGTTTGGAAATACAGAGCATTATTACCTTCCTTTTGGCTTAAAGAGTGGGAAAGGGTAAAAGCAATCTGGATGAGTTTAGATCTACCAACAGACCGCAGAAGAAATACGAGGCCAACACAGGAGAAGCGGGACTGTTTGAGTTTTCTCAGCTTTTGTGAATATCAATTAAGCTTCCCTTTAATTTTGGGGGAGGACTTAGCTGTGAACATGAAAGCTCCATTGGCTTCTTCCAGCAAGAGTATATTTTAATTTTACCATCATTAAGAAAATGTTATGATTTATGCGGCTGCTGTCGGACTAATATCTTTAAAATTTAGCTGGCTAAGCCAATTCATCTTTAAGACTGATGAAGGTTGATTGCTCTCTATGCAAAATGTATTAAAACTAAATGAGGAGTCTATTACTCACAGGGTGCTGATAATCTGTTAGGTAGGCTCCGTTAGCCTAGCTGTCTTAACAGCAAGGGAAGGCCCAATGTTCCACTCACCTCAGCAGCAGAAAGCAAAAGGCAGCTAAGACAGCTGCCCTTCTGGAAAGCTGCAGAATTTGGGGTGTGATCAAGTTTAACAGAACTATGGGGGTTACAAAATACAAGATTTTTACTGGTAAGCTAAATGGCTTATAGAGGGACACATTCAATTGTGTAGACTTTAACAACCCATAAGCAGAATCTGTGACTGAAACACTTGTAGCAGGCTCTTTTCTACTTGCTTCAGAGATTTATCCAGATTTGGCCAGGTGTGAGTGTGCAGTTCAGCACCATTTCCTACAGCTCCTTAGACAAAACTGCCTTTCTGAGAAGGGGGGTATCAGTGCCTATGAAGCTCTTCCAGGGCAAGAAGCCCAAGTTGTTACCCCAATAATGGTAAAGAAAAGACAGTTCCCTGAGTTAAGATTACAATGGATGTCAGACACACTCCCTGGCTGGCCAGTACGCTGAAGCAGCTGGTTGGCACAAAATTGGAGGGGCACTTGGATAATGGCAAATTTCAAGAAAGAATAAGTCTAGAATAGTATCATTTGAGTTAAATCATACTTTTGAACCATATATATGTTTGATCAAGACTCTTTCCTTCATTAACATTAATGTAGTAAACATGCATCAGTTTTTCCTGACAAAGCACCAACTCACAAAAGCCAGTTTTAAGCCACTGCCAGTGTGTGAAACCAGAAACAGCTGATCACACACAAACAATAAAAACTGAAGGCACCAGTTCATACAAATGATGCTTCAATCTGATACCACCCTAGGTCATAGTCCAGCAACAGCCCCATACTCTCCTGATTTCAACACACAAAATCCACACCATATACTACATTTACCCTTACAGCTGGACCACACCATTAGAAACATAATGTAGGACAGCCTTTTCTGTATTAGCATGTTTGAATACTTTCCCCATATAAAAACCACCATGTATATGGCAAACAAGCATATCAGAGAGAAATTTAAGTGAGAATCCTTATTCTTGGCATGCTAGATTTTCATGAGGTGAGAATCTGATATGGGGGAGCATTTATTTATATGAAGCCAGTATCCTGAAGCAGAAAAGTCTAGAAACAGTTACACTACATGGTATTTCTGCCACACAACATATGCTGGGCTTATGAGAAAGAAGGGCCCTGTAGTAGTAGTAGTAGTAGTAGTAGTAGTAGTAGTAGTAGTAGTAGTAATTCTTGTTGTAGTAGCAGCAGCAGCAGCAGCAACATTTTATAAGAACTAGGAAAACTATCAGAAAGATAGTATTAAAACAAGAGCCTTTGGGAAGTCTTCTTAAGTCCAAATTATATTTCAATTTATATTGGATAGGAAGTTCCCAAGAAAAGTGTTTTCATGGCATTCCACATGGGCACTTCAGCAGAGATCCCATCAGAATGGGAAACAAGAAACAGATTCATTTCTGCCCCTGTTTTGTGACCCTTTTATCCTTCAATATCTACATCTGCAAAAAGATGCTTGTTGGCAGAGAAGCACCTAGCCCTCTCTTGGCAGTGAGGGGCTTTCTCGCAAGAAGTTGCAACAGGACCCTGCAGGGGTCCCTCTGGCTGCCTGTCAGAAAATGCCTCACTGCTAAAAGGGGCCTGGATGCTTCAAACCCTCCAGTTCAGCTCGACAGTACTGGGAAAGAAAACACTGCAATCTACTACAGAAGCATAAGGCTTGTTCAGCTGCAAAGGAATCCTCCTAAACAATGTTAAGAATAAAAAGGTGGCTCTTAGTCCATTGTACGCTACCTGTGTGAAATTGCAACTCAAAATCTCACAGTATAGCTCAGCTCAGTATTCCATGCTGGGGCTTGTGGATTCTGATGGCTTTCAATCCTGTCATATTAGACAGAAGATGGCCAACTGTGACTTTCCCACTAAATAACAAAGTGCTTTCCTGTCCTGGGCAGAGCCTGGGTAGCAGGTCAATGTAACACAGGAGAAAATTCATTTCTAAGCAAGTATGTATAAAAGGATTCTCCAGAAGGTACAAGCATCAGGCCCTTCTTCCTCATAAAAATCTAACATTATTATTTATTATTGTTAAAGTACCCAAATAGTCATACCTGGAAAAAAATGGATTGCTCAAGTTGAAGAATTGATTAGCTAGGATTTTTGAGGTTAATATATTTTGGATGCTCTCTTCCTCTGACAAATTCTCCCAGCTGCACTCTTTGCAATGCCAGTGTGTGCTTATAATTATGCCAGCATCACTTTTGATTTATGGACTCTGAGCCGTTGTCCTTGCTATAAACAACCAGTAAATGCATGAACTGTGCAGCAGGAGAAAAATAAATAAAAGGACAACATACCAACATATGAATCAAAGCCACGTGATTAGCTGAGAGTAGTTCTGCTGCCTGGCAGCAACCAGGAGATCCTTTTTCCCTTCAGCACCAATGGGATGGCAAGGAGCAAACTAGGAAACAACAACCTAATCACCACGGTTGGATGATAAATGCACTACAGTCAGGGTAACTGAGGCTTATACCTGGTTCACTTTCATCACCTCTTTTCCCTAGACAACAAATTATGAAAATCTGTGTAGTAATGTAATAGTGAGCTATTAACTGTCTCAACTCCCACCATTAACTTCTTGGGAAGTGATCCTTTAGACAAGGGCAACTAGGTCTGTGCTTGAAAAGCTGTCTGTTCTGTTGTTTAATTTACATTCAAAACAAAAGAAGGATTCCATTTCCCAACCGAAGACTCCATTTACTGTATTTTGTAAACTGGTGTTTTAAATAAGCAAATCTAACTAGGCATAAGAAGTGATATGGGTCTTCCTGTGAAAAGCTTGTTGTTTTTTGTTTATTTGTTTTTTGGTGGGCTTCACTATTGGGCACCTTAGTTATTCAGCACCACAACTGGTGTAGAGTGTCAAGGTAAGTATCTTCTATATATTTTGGAGTTCTTTACAGGGCATCTAATGATTGCCATGTATAAAAAATATCACTGACAAGAAGTGACTGAGAACAGCGGCAGGCAGAGAACTATTATCAATGTATCACTTTAACAAGGTTCACCTTAAGCATGCAAAGCATTTTGACATGGGGAACACTGATGCCTATTATGTATCTAGAGCCCATAACATTCTCCAAGAAGAGCACCAGGGTGCACAGTTTAGTTACACGGCATTCACATCAAAGTGACAGATTCTTGTATTGGCTGGTATCAAGGAATCTACCTAGCTTCTACAACATCTAGGTAGGTACTAGCAACATCCTCAGATACAGGGCAGGATATAAATATTTTAATTAATAAACAAACAAACAAACCCCTGGAGCTGAGATTTTTAAATACCTTCTTGCATTTGCATTTCACTCACAGAAATGTCCAAACAGCCTTTAAATTACACATTATTGTCTGTAACTGAGCTCTATGCCAAAGAAATGAGCGTATCTCTGGCTGTGTTTAAATCTGATAAATAGAAAAATTTCCAACTGCTATTCTTCAAGGTTATACAGAGTATATTTTTCAAGATGTACTAAAGTTGCTCTGAAGGGAAGTGGTGGTATACAAAAACATCACACTTCTATGTAAATGCAACTCACTTGGACAAGGCCTGCACTGGAAACACTTCTAGCAGATTCCTAAGACGCAGTGTAGCAACAGAACAGGCTGCCAAGGAAGGTTGTGGAATCACCTTCTCAAACTCCAACTGAGTAATTTCCTTTGGAGAATCAGCACTGATGCAAATATTATCCAGATAAGGGAACCTAATTCTTCCAAAAGCAGTGGGATGCTTTCCATAGGAATTTCCCCTTCTTTATGTGATCCAGCATCCTGTTGGCACCTCTCAGTCACAGCTGCAGGTTGAGTAGAATTCATTCTTTAACGTCTGATTGTTCACAACTATGCAAAATATTTACCCTTTTCAGCTGTTCTTTCCTAAATGTGGATTTTATGTTATTTTTATAATGACAACTGACTTTTAAGGAAATTCCTTCATTCACAGCTGCTTTTTGTTATAAGTAATTCATGCCACTGTTAACTCTGACTAAATTCTTCCAAGATTACACTGCAAAGGCTACTGCTGGGCCTTGTTGAACAGTCTCACATATCAATACCTTGACATAATTTTTACAAAGGCTGGTATCTAATAGTACTACCATCCTAAGATCACAGAATTTGGCCAAAACTCAACACCACAAGGTCTGAATGGATCAAAAGCCATCAAGAGTTCAGCTGCTGGTTAAACTACATGTTGCATGAATTGACAATGAGCAAACATTATCGAACAATTTTATCTAAGGTGCTAAGCAAATTTGGTCGGATGAACACCGTTCAGTTATCAGCAAATACATACAACCAAAGCCAATGCGTCTTGTTAGAAATAATTTAAATCAAAATTAAGTGCACCCAAACCTCACTTAAACTAGCAGCTCTTCAATGTTATCTCTGCACAAAGTTTCTTATCTAAATCCGTCTGTGCTACCAAAAGGCTAAATATAAACATTTTTTATTTTTCAAGGTATATAACCACTCTCTCCTCAAGGGTGCATGGACAGGTAACAAGTCTTATATAATAATCTGTAACTTTTAAATTAAAATATTAAGATATTAAATTGTATTTTAAAAAATAAATTAAATGCCCACCAAAACATCAAGATTTCACACAACTTTTTTCTAGCACCTCCAGAAACTGCTCTGGAGGCCTTAAGAGTTCCAAAGTTGTGACACAGCCACTAGAAAACACTTCTCTATTAACTCTCATTGTTTCAATTCTGCATCAATTCTTTACATAACAGAGCAGTTTTGGTTAATTTTAGAATCTGGCTGTACAGATGGGTGAGATTTTAGCTATTTCACTATAAGGACTTTTTTTTAAAAAAATGTAGGAATTCTCAGGAATCTGACAAATGTTTGAGATATCACACTGTGACTCAAGTTACAGTCTGCTGTACATGGATGTTCAATCTGCTCTACTTATCTATGAGCCATATTTGAAATCCAACAACACAGATAAAAAAAATTCGCATGATGCTAAGGGCCATTCCAGTTCCACAGACTTTATAATGCAATCTGGGGAAAAAATCACAAGAATTTTGCCTAGAATCTGGGAGTTAAGTCAAAAAGCATCCTATTATATGACTTCAAAAGGCCAGAGTTCTTTTCACAAGCATATCTGAGCTCAACTCTCACCAGAAATCTGTAAATATGAGCGGGAATATCAAGATCTTAATGGTTCTTTATGCTCACCAACAATTGAAAAATGTGCTGAGATTAGAATTGGAAAGCTGAATCTTTTCTCCATCTTTTCTTGAGTTAATTGTTGCACACTCACTCTTGTCTTAATTCCTCTCCTTTGCATAGAATTATAATAATTTAGTGTTCATACCAACACTACACATTCTACTAAATATCTTTTCCATATGCACAACTGAAATACATAATACTTGTACAAGATGGCGCAGAGCACACATCCAGAAACTGCAGCTTGAATAAATTCTTATTTGTTTGTAAGCCACAAAAGGGATACATTTAATCTTGCAAACTATTTCCCCACATATGTGATCTATGTATGCAGGGATGTGTGTGTACATATCCAACCAACCCCTTCACTGACCAAATAATGTCTTGAGATCATGAAGTTCTGTTTATCAATGTGCACAATTCAATTAATCAAAGTGTGCTGGATTTTTTGGTCATGAAACTAACACTTGGAAACATGAGTGAAAAAGCGGAAGAGCTTTCATTCATGCGGGTATGTCTGCCTAAGTCAGGACCACCCTTATTTGTTTCATTATTAGGAACCACTCTGCTCAAACATTCCTTTCATACTGAAAGGTTAAACCAGAATTGAGAATTGAGAATGGATCACAGCTAATATATTATGAAGGGCCACAATGGTACTTTCACATGCAAGTCCCCAGTGAAAACAAAATGCACAACTACAGTACTCTCTCCACATTGATGGGTTTTATGTTCGTGAATTTGATTATTTGCGAGCGTGCATGCTTCCCACGCCCCACTTCTCCTCTTCTCATTCCTATGCATTTTGCCCTGGGGTGAATTCTCCAAGGCAAAACAGAAGGAAATGGAGGAAGGAAGACTCCCGGGAGCCTTCATTCCTCCTTTGGAGTTTCCTCCTCACCTTCCCATGCATTTTGCTCCAGCATGGACAACTCACGCTCAGGCAAAACAGAAGGGAATGAGGGGGAGAAGGCTCCCAAGAGCCTTTCTTTCTGTCTGCAGAGTTTCCTCCTTCCCATCAGTTTTCTCTGCGCTGTGGCAAAATGCATGGGAAAATGAATGGGGGGACTCTAGAGGAGGAAAGGAAGGTACTTTCCCCCACCCCATTTCCTTCTGTTTTGCATTAGCCCCAGCATAGAATGGGAGGGGGAGCAAATGAGGGAGTTATTTGTGGTTTTTCCACTTTCATGAGGGTTCTATGCCCCAAACCCTCATGAATGTGGAGGGGGGAATGTAGTCTCCTTTAATTAAAAGGCTTGGGAACCACTGCAGTGCTGGACATGCTAATAGGAGGCCATCAGAACATCTTTGAGTTGGACTGCTTCAGTGCTCACCATTTGTGAATAAAACCGAGATGACATTCAGATCACATGTATCTCTCCACCCAGACATCTTGCCACGTGCTCTGTGTCTCTAAATATTATCTCACACACTGGTGTACTGGAGTCTGGCTATGCACACAATTACAAGAATATGTCAGTAAAAGCAACAAGAACACTTCATCTTTCTAACCATCGGAAGTTTTCCCCGTTGTGGCAACATACAATTTCCGGCTAATAAGGAGGCGCTGATTACAATCAGCTTATCTCACCAAAATGCCTTGCAGCACAGTCAATACTAAAGAGATAAATTATTAATTGTTCCAAGTAATTAAATTTATCAAATCCAAATAAATATTACTGGTATTTTATGTAACTGCTTTCAAGGCCTGGCCTCTGAAGGGACAGTATTGATCAAGCAAAGAAAGACAGATGCTTCCTCTGTTAGCAGCTGATGAGGTCTGGCTTTGCATTAATGTCAGAGAGAACATGGCTGACCAAGAGCCTCAAGTGAAGAGTAAACAGGCAGCACATGCCTCTGTTTCATAGGAGGACAAATCAAACAACAGAATATATATTTAACACATACGTGCACACACGCACCTAAGTCAACCCCCTCCCTCATGCCAAGCTTTGACATAAATACTCGTTTATCTTAAATGCACAGTACAATCTTAGCCCCCACCCCCAACCCTGTCCTCGGAGAAAGCAAGCACCACAGTGGATTGTACCTCATTAATCAGTGCTAAAAAAAGTGCTCAGTTGGCTAGTAAATATTTAAAAGCCAGTGAGGGTGGATGTGTGAATCAATGGGAATGAAAGCTCCCTCTCCCCCCATTTCTTTTTAATTGGTCTGACCACCAATTTGTCTACAAGATCCTAGTTAGCAGGTAACAAGTAAAACTGCCTGCTGGAAGTCTTTCTTGGTAGAAGGTGCCCAGCTGTGAACTAAACAATTGCGCCACAGCATCCCCTCTGTGGCTCTGAGGTAGCTAAGAACTTTCTTTCATCCTACTGTTTTGCCTCATTATCAAAGACTTAACAGTTTGGAGTCCAGACCTCTTTCTTCATCCCACTGACTCAATGCAACAACCTGAAATCACAACTGAAACACATATCTATCTATCCTTTACCTACATTCTCTAACGAGGGGGCTGGGGTACTAACTGAACATATAAACCAAACTTCCTCACGAATCTATATTAGCACAAGGGGAATCATATATCACTAAAGTTAAATGTTAAAGAAATAAAAAAATACACACACATAAACTGAATGCTTTCCGTCTGGTCAGAACTGACAGTGTGGAAAGTTAACATGACTACAATTAAATCATGTCTGAGTATTTAAAAATGATTACAAGCCATTTTTACAACCTTTTTTTTTTCAAATCACTTTTGGAAACCATACCAAGTACTCCTTTTTCAACATGCCCAATACATCTCACTCTTCCCAAGAGAAATGAATTCAAAATGGCCCAGAAGAAGACTGCAGCCTGATAAGAAAACGAACACAAGCAGTGATTGGACTAGATATTTCAACAGCCAAAGAGAACTATTACCATCCAATGATTAGAGTCAGCCCTCTACATTCACTGGGGTTAGGAGAATAGGACTCCCACAAAAGTGGAAAAACGGCAAATATCAAAATGTATGTGTGTGGGGGGAAGGGGACCAAGGCATTGTGGGGAGAGCAGGCACCCAGGGTCCAAACCAGGTCAAGGAGAAGGAGAAGGAAATGGGTGGGTTGGCATGGTAGCTCTATACTTCCTCTCTCTCATTCATCTCCTTCCTTGGGTGCAGGGTGGCACTGAGGGAGGGTTTGTGGTGCTGAGAAATTGGGTTGTGATCCATCCTCAGCTGGCCACAATGGTGGTGGAAGAGAACAATATCATGTGGATTTTTAAAAGGCTGTGTAGCCTGCTCAGAGCCACCAAGAGGGAAGGGTCCTCCAGAAAAGAAGCACTTGATGTGAGAAGCAGGGGTTAGAGAAACTTGCAAATAATGAAATCTGTGAAAGTTAAACTTCAAATGTGAGGGCTAACTGTACTTGTTTTTAAGAAGATGGAGAAGTAAAAGATTTCTTGATTATGCACAACTAGTGAATGTAATCATTTTTTTAACTTTCAAATTTGTTTAAGCCACAGATTTCCAACTCCTGGTTACACTGGCAAGCGTACCAACCCCTATGCTGAAATTTTTGGAAGCTCTGCTGTTTGCTGTGCTCTCATTCCTTAAAAATCATATTTAAAAGAAGTCTGTTTTATTATATACTAAACAATAGTGCTAATTTGTAAGGTTTTCATTAATCCAGGAAATTAAAGTTATTACTGAGAAAGCAGTGTCCATTTTCTAGTATTCAAACAAACCTATCCCTAAATATTAAGCAAAAATATCATACTGACAGTGGATATGAAGCTCCCTCCGGCTCCTCTATTGGAACAAATGGCAAAAGAGAATCTGAACAAGCTGTTTAGAAAGAACACTTAATCCAGGCAGTTAACAAATCCTCTTCCGATTGCTCCCAAGGGCTTTCATGTCTACTCACCTTTACATGTCACACTGCACATCATCTCAAACCTTGTCGATCAGGAATAGAGACATGGAGTGCTGGCATAAGAGAACATATTGGCAGAAATTATGCCCCACTACAGCCAGCTTTCTCAAATCCAGGCCAGCACTTAGAATCTCAATGACTTACTGCAACACCTAAAATGTCACACAAATAGCAGCTAAAACCTCCCATATCTGCAAGTGCCAACAGGACAGAGAAAACTATTAACTCTTATAGAAAGAGGCTCAATTAATCCATTATTGATAATGTTTGACCACTGGAATATCAAACTTATGGGAGCACTGTCAGTAATTTAACAAAGGATCTTCCCATTCTGTGTGATTGTGCTATCTAAAATTTATGAGCAAAACCAATGACCCAGACATGAAGAAATGGCAGCCAAGCCACGCTCTCAATATGGGGAGTAAGGAGATGGACAGATACTGCAGCTCTTGGGTTACTTGGTGCTTGCAGAGGCTTTATTTGTGGGGGGCCCTGACTTCCACTAGACCTCCTTAAGTCCTCAAAAAACCCAATTCTTTATGGTGAAACCCATCCCAAATCAATCCAAAGACATTCCTTGGGCATCAGATACTATCAGATCTTCCTGTAGTACCTAGATAAAGAAAATCATCTGAAAAACATAAGGTAAACATTATTTCTAGTTTCATTTTCAGCTGTTCATTAGCAAATTTTCAAGGAGTACAACTTGCCTGAGTTGTAGGACTGACTTTTTCCTATTCCTATCCACATCCTCCCTCCCCCAGCCATGATTTCTTCCAGTAGCGGGATCAGATTTACTAACAGGTAGCCTTGACGCACCTGTCCAGTAGCCTTTCCCATGCTATTTCCATCCAATAGCCTTGCTGGTTGGGGTGATGGAAACTGTGGTCCAACACACAGTTCTCTGATTCTAGAAGGAATCAGGCCAGAGCACATGTAACAGTTTAGAGCCCCCAATCTCTGAAGAAAAATAAGTTTCTGGATGCAACATGGTTCCCTTTTAATGAACTGTTTATAATAATGGGGTTTCTAACTACAAACATATTGAGGAAAGGATTATCCTTGTCATTCTGACCCAGTAAAACCAAATCTTTTTTTTTAAAGGCATGGACAAAAGTGTGATTACTACATTCTTGATCAAACAAGGATGATTAAAAGATCCAATACATATTTATGTTTTGAGAGTTTAAAATAATAAACAGCCTAGGAGACTAATCCCCAAGTTTCTCACTAAGTTGAAGTCCCTACTCAAGCTGGAATACAAGTAGGAGTGGGGAAAATCCACTGGCTTTAGTACAACACACTCTCTCCTACACTTCAACACAGTTCAGACTTATGCTGGAAACCTCACATTCCCCAGTTCTTATCACAAAGGAGAGGAGACCTTCATTACCTGAATTCTGACCAAATGGGAAACTGTGATCTAGAACACACCAGTAAGGTTGAAATGCAAATCCACAACTGAGACTGAGAAACAAACCAGGATTTCTTGTTAAACCAATGTCTTGTGTTCTCATCCTGGAACTTGATTATTTCTTTATTACATTCGTATGAGCATGTCAAATTTCAAGCACAAGCATAAGCAAATTTGAAAGCACATGACCAACAAGTCTTTTACTTCTGCAAATGCAACAGGCAAAATGCTTTTTAATCCATTTCCACAGAATTTCCCTGGACTGCTCTCCTGGCTGCATAAGATTCCAGTGTACCATTATCGCCCATGGTAGGCTGGCCTTCAGCTGACGCATAAGAGCAGAAAGGTTCAGCTGAGGCCTTAAGAGCAAAAAGGAAGGTTCAGCCATGCACAACTGACATCTCTAGTGGGCCTCTGGAGCAAAACACACAGCTTTTATTTCAGAGACTAGTTGGAGTCCAGTTTGCTATTGCAGCCCATACTCCAGTGGACTCTTGGCAGTTTTAAGAGGAAAATGGGACAGAAAAGGAAAATAAGGACGCAGTCATGCCAGCCCGCAATGACCACTACATCAGCCTACCCTCTGACTCCGCAGTGTGACACCTGCAGACTTGAAGTCCGGAAACTTGATGCCAGCAGTTTCAGGAACAGCCTAAAAGAGAGGGAAACAGTATGTTGATAAAGGAAATGTATGAGGAGACATAAAGACAACCCTGAAAGGACAAGAAAAAGACAGTTCCCGCCAGATGACCACCTGCCAGTGATATATGTCTGAATTAAGAAAGACACAACTTCTTCTTACCATAAATGCTTTGATTTCATATTCAGGACTGAAGCAAACTATGGATTTAGAATGCTGCACTAGCACCAGCACTAATCCATTGGTTTAAATGCCATTCAGATTGCACCACGATGGTTTCAGTACACCATGATATCAGCAATCTATCCTAGTACAAATCTATTTATACTGATTACACAGTGTCTGCTTTAAAATTATCTCAGGAAATTGCATTTAAAGCAAACAGTGTGGGTATTATTGAGGAGGTCTCACAGCAAGGCAGGTAGATTTGGTTCACAGTAAGCACAAAGTGATGAATACTGAAACAAAATGGCCCTAACTGTACTTATATTGTATTTTGATTCTGAACTAGCTGTTACTATGAGACATTGACTTCAACTTTTTGGCTCTAGACATACAGTTCAAGCTACCAGGTCTCCAACCCCCAGTTGACTTCCACATCTTTGCTCCTTCCAATCACCTGACAATAGATTATCTCCTTTAGAGATAAAACTACCCTACTATGTGATTTTATACAACATCACTGATTTAAATGAACTCTGCTTTAATCCATTTTGAAATGTGTTGATTTTGGCCTCAGTTGATTTTAACTTAGAGCATCAGTAGAATGTCCTAGTCTCCCCCTCTTCATCCGAATCTTATCATGTGTACAGCATTATGATCTCGATCATGAGTATGCATACACAAACAGAGCAGGTTCTAAAACTCTGCATGCTCACAGTCTAACTCTGAAATGCAAACCAATGACTTTTCTAAATTTAAGAATCCAGGTTTTAATTAAAAATTAAAATTAAATTAAAAATTAATTGTGCATTTTCATTTCACCAAGCAAGTAATTCACTTCAACCTTCAAAGTATTCACTTCTGTATCATCATTTATATTAAATATATAACCTCTGTGCCATTTGTATGTAATGTTATTTTTCCTGTCCTACCCATCTGACTTCAATGTGAACTTTACATAGAAGGAGTGTCTGTCCATCTCACAGCCTTCTGCATTTTTCACCAGGAATAATGTCCTTTCCCACTAGCCAAATATTTCACCATTATAAGATAAACATATAAATTATCAGTGGCTTAAACGTTATAGATTCGCAATGTTTCAATACAATAAATTCTCACATAATTATGCTATAATTTTAAAACGGGGGACTTCATCAATGGATGAAACTAACACAAGACAGAAAGCTCTATTGCAGATTCCCTTATATTTTTCTCCTTGCGCTGAATTCCATGTTTCTCATATACAAGGCAATGCGATACATTCAGGCTGCAAAAGATGTCACAGCTGTTCTAATTCTCATGGCCAGAAATATAATTATTTTATAGAAGGTTTTTCATGAATATTTTACATTGTGTGCTGGGGGCAAATATCTGGCCCTGAGACCTGACAAAGTTGCCAGCCTCTTTCCTATAGATCCTTCATCTTCACATAGAACACACAGTTCTGTTTATATTTTATCTTTTATATCCAGGTTAGTTTCTTGACCACCTTTCTAGCATCAGCCAAACATTTGTGAACACTTCAATATTTTCCTTCCAATATTCTTTAAATCGGGGATTTTATAGATGTGGGATTTTCCTCAACGTGAAGTCTAGACATAGTCACACTATATCTATGAAGCATGACTATTCATCTAAGGTTTATCTCTCACCACTTAGGTTATCTTCCCACCACCTAAAACAATGTAATGGCCAATGCAGTATCAGGCCTACTACAACAACCAAGATTTCAACAGGAGCTGAAACATACCCTCCCTTGCCTCACTGTAACCAGCCTCAGAGATTTCTACTTCCTTAAATCACAGTTTCCTGCGGTGCTGGATCACGGCACCTGTGATTTTTAAGCGCTCTCTACAAAACTGGATTGTAAACCAGGACCAATTTATAAAACCAAGGTTTTGGTTTATAAAACCAAACTGTTTTGTAAGGAAGGTTTAATCCACCATGGTTTAAGAAACCAAGAAATCTTCTCTATAACCAAGTGGGTGAAAAGAGGGGAATATTGCACTAAAAGTTAAATATAAACAAAGGAGCAAACCCATGACATATGAACTAGTCCAGAGAAGTAAATACAGTGTTAGTTTTAATGGCCTTCACCCAAATAACTAGTGGATCCAAATTTCTGGCTTGGAGGCAGCCCCTGCCAGCAGCATTAACAAAAATCCCTCTTCCAAATACTGTGTTAAAATACCTATCAAATTAAAAGAAAGATACAAGAACAGAAATGTGAATGATGCAGTTCTCGAGATGTTATTGAAGTACAATTCCTATTAAGTCCTAGCCAGCACAATCAATGGTGAAGAATGCTGGAAGTTGTAGTTCATCTGAGGGACCACATATTTCCCACCCTTGTGGTAATCAAGATTGCTATTATAAGAACCTTTCAGATCATTTCAGAAACAGGGTTTATTTGCAAGGGTGGACCAAAGAACAAGAAATTTACATCAGTTGTATTCAAATTGTCTTATTTTTGCTTGATCTTCCAATATCCCATCTGGTCTTCCAAACTGCAAGCGAAAGAAAGACCCACATTCTCTCCAGAAAGTCTGTGTCAATTATAGCTAGCTACTGAATTTATCACCTCAGGGCAGAAGATAGTAGCTAAAATAATTTCTTTTACCACTTACACCTGGATCAGTGGTTCAAAATACATTATAAAGCAGTGCTTCTTAACTTTTCCTTTATTTGGGACCCCCTTTAAATCTCTTTTGTCACTATGGACCCCCAAGACTTAACTCAACATTTTAAACCCTAAAATGCATCAAATATTTATTTAAAATTGCTGATTGAGGGTCTTCAAATAGGGAGAGAATGGAGAAAAATAAGTAAATGCACACTTCCCTGAGAGGCACTGGAGGGGGAGGGAAGACTTTTCTCCTGCTTCTTCCCACCAATTTAAGGCTGGAGTGGACTGAATAGCAATGCACAGGCCCAGCTGGCCAGCCAGCCAGCCAGCATTTGCCCTTCTTTCACTCTCTCTCTTGTTTTCCAGCCATCCAGTCTATCAGAAATGCTCAAGTACCACCACCACCCTCTTTTCTTTTTTTTTTGCCTTCTTCATTGGGAGAGGAGACTGAGTAGGCAAGAGAGCAAGAGGGAATAAGGCAAATGGGGGCGGGGGTTGAAGGCAAAAAGGGAGGTTGAAATGACCCCTCTATAAAAGACCCCAAGTACATTTCCTCATTTCCATTTGTAAGTGTGCACGCTTTCATCTGAATTGAGTGATGGCTTATTTTGCCAATAGTGATTCATCCCTTCCACTTCCAGTCAACTCTCCTGGTGAAGAAGTAAAAAAAAAGGTAGGAGGACATATTTGAGCATTTCCAATAGTACACTGGACTGGTCTCTGTTAGAAACAAGGGGAGCGAGAAACAGAGAGAGAAGAAGGGCAAATGTTGACTGGCTGGCTGGCTGTCAGCTCCACTGTTGCTCAGCTGCTGAGTCTGCCTTCTTCCTGCAGTGGATCAGTCATATGACAGACAACACACAGGTCCAGCCATTCAGTCTTCCTGCCTGTTCCCTTTTGCCTTGGTTCCTATCACATTATAATTCCATTGTGGATGACGAGATGGGATGAACAGCCTTCAAGCCTTTCATGGACCCTCTGTGAAGGCACTGTCAAGAATCACTTTTATAAAGAATCTTTAGTCTGATACTAGTAGTAGAAACATCGAACTGTACCACTGGAAAGGACCCTATGAGTCATCACTCTTGACATATAGCCTCTGTTTAAAAATCTCCAACAGAGAAGAGGCCACCATCTTCCAAGGTAGTCTGTTCTACTGACAAACAGCTCTCACCATCAAGAATGCTAGTGGTTACTCAGAATCATACTTCTCATAATTAGAATCCAGTACTTGATGGTCTACCCTTTTGAGCATCTGAAAAAAACTCATTCCATCTCCCATGGACCTACAAGCAAAGCCACACAGACTGCTGTGACAGCAGAGGGAAGTGATACAGCAGAACCCTTTAGCTATCTCTGGATCAGCAACAGTGGCTGTTAGGACCTACATACTCCCATCATATGACACACACTGGTGGATGCAACTAACTTTTATGGAAGATATATTTCATTCAGTTCAAGAGACTCTAAGAGCAATTTGGGGCATGCCCTTACTACCCTCCTTTAAATAATTATCCACCTAATCTCTAATGAAAATGAGGGAGATACTAACTCCCTCCTACACTGCACAGTTTGCCTTCACCTCACATCAGAGCAATTAAACAGGTTGCTATACCTCACACGCCAGCATGAGCTGTAAATGCTTCAACCTCAATTGACTCTTTGGTAAATGACTTCCTTTTGTTGAGATGATGCTGATAGAGCCCTTGATTCAAATTCTTAGTTAAAATGCAATTTTTTTAAAAAAACGTTTTCCTGCTACAGTTGGTAATTGACTCCTAATGGACTCTGTCATGGTTGAAACGGTACAAGTGCAAAAACAGAAGCTGCCTTCAGGAGCCCTGAGGTGCTTACTTACACTCAGATACAAGGGCCCCCGGCAATATAGAAAGAGTTAGACAAACTTGCCTTGAGCATGTTGAGTGGCTATTTGATCCCATATCCTACTGGCATGGAATAATCAGGCTGGCAAAGTACAAACAACTACAAAGCAAAAGGAAACTGAAACAGCAGACTATAAGGCTTTGGGACATCCCAACCCCTGCCTGCAAAACTGTCTACCCAGAAAGCCACTAGTGGGCAAACAAAATGATGGAGTCTTACTATCCCACCCACTAAGAGAGGACATTTACTGCCACTTCCTCATTTTACCTCTCACAACCTCAAAAAAGAACAATCTCTTCCAGAAATTTCAAGAAGCAATTCCACATTGTGTTCTAACCCAAACCACTACTAATTATTTAATATATAAAGCCATTATTTTCCCCTCACCTACAGTGTATATTGCCACTCATAATATCATCAATTCAGTGTTTCACCAAAAGGGTGATATGTTCAAGATAAAACAGTGCAAAATGTATTGAAAACACTACGAGGCCAATGCTGCTTTCTAAGTTATACAGCCCTGCCTATCATCTGCAGCTTTCAAAGCATAAGACCATCCTATTAGGCAGGGGAAGGATCATGAACTCACCCCCTGTTAATATTCAAAAAATATTGATTTATCTCTGGATTGCAACAATTCAGTCCCTCCAAGTACCCCCACTTTTTCAGACCTGAAGGAAAACAAAGAAGGGAATTTGACCAACACCTCCTGCCTTGGCAGGAGATTTCACACGCTAACTTAAAGGATGCTTGAGAATTCATTCTTTATGAATTTCAGCATAAGCTGAACTGAGCTCCAAAACAAAAATTAACAAATTTTGCTGCCATCTGGGTTTTATATTTTTAACTTATTATTACCCGATGTTTTTTCTTTTCTCTTTCTAATTATATGTAATTTAATACAAAAATAAATTTTAAAAAATTAATTTAAAATGTACATTTTAGGATAAAATGCCTAGAAATGTTACATTAAGGTATAACTTGTTTTATGTTGTAAGAAACAATTCTCACAAATAAAGCATATTTTGTGAGAAATTATTTTCAGATACATACATTTAAATGTGTAATTATAAACAAAATGTTGCACATTTTGTAAAAATTGCACATTAATGCAAAAATAACAGAACAAACTTATAGATGAACATGTGCCAAGCTGACCAGAATCATAATTAAAATAATCTTTCTATCCTTAATAACCCCAATGGAACCAGCTAGACTAAAATTGTTGGGGTTTTTTTTTCACTATCTCCTCTCTTGTTGTTATGCTGCACAAAATGGAAGTGAACAAGTTCCTGATTACTAAACCATTTGCTCTTTGAAAATAGTTTGTACAGTTTGTCTCCTTTCCTAGCCAGCACTTCACTTATTTCCAGTTTAACTCTGGCTTTTCACAGCTTACACATGTCTACCCCAAGAAACACTAATATCTAATAAAACACAACCCAGATCAAACAAACTTTACTTATAGCTAAGGCCAGACATCCACCCCCATCTACAATCCCATGCCCTGGCAGGCAAAAGGCAAGGTGGTACCATAAGCAAGAGCAAAGGTAAGAGGACAAGTTTAAGGTGTTTACAGGCTTTTCAGTCTCTTTCTTCTGTGGCAGCTTCTTCTTGGGTGCCTTGCGTTCTGCACGTCTTTGTTCAGTGGTTGTGTCAGCAGCCGTAATGAGTTTCTGCAAGTCTTGTGTTCGCTTCTCCCTCTCTTTCTTTCTGGCTTCGATTTTCCTCAGTTCCTGGATTAGATATTCCTCTTCTGCCACCTTCAGATGAAAAAGAGGCAAGACAGCTGGGACGCATGACTGTGTGGTATAAGAGAACCACCTAGTGGCAACAACTGTGCTTCTCATATAGGTTCTTCCTGTCCTGTGGGCTTCCAGAAGCCAAGGAACATAGTGACACAGATAAAATAACAGCATCTGGTAAAACATTCCCCTCTCTGCAACCTTTAAAGGAATAGGATGCCTTTTAGGGCCTGTGACATGCAACACTGCACACATTCTCATTCCATGACCTATTGCTCTGCAGCTCCCTGTCCATCTATACCAGGCTACATAACCTTTTCAGTTTCAAGGGCCCCAAATGATGCTGGCTCAGGAGTGACACGAATGAACACACGCATGCAAAAATATATACACATACACAGACTTCCTAGCTGGCAGTCTTCTCTCAATCTCCTTTCCCAGCAAGTCTTGACACAAACCAATCTTTCCTCATCACTAGGAGCAGTGGGAAAAGAGTAATTTGTAGGAAAATACTGGGGAAATTGAGCAAAAGCAAAGGGTCAAGAGGCCACACGCACTCCTAAGACCACAGGTCATACACACTGCTCTACATTCTTTGTGCCCGTATTTCACTCTCTCTCCTTTCTTAATTTCTGTCTAGAGAAGTGTTCTCCATAGGTCTACTTTTTATTTTCATACTTCTGCCACTCACAGCTTCCTAGTTCTTGTATTTCCCTTTTTATATCTTTTAACTTAGCTTTTTTCTCCCACTGAGGTTTCTACTCCATAAGGTGTTCTGTCTGCAATTAAAGCCTTGGGAATGTATTTTACCTACCCCAAATTATCTCTTGTTTTATTGACAGTTCCATTTCCTCAAAAATATGAATGTCTACATATACTCCATGTCTACTGCTGCCAAAGGTTTCATTATCAAATCCCTTAACACAGTAACACCTCATAAAGGCAATATGCTGAGGTTCTGTAATAGAGGTAACCTTTTTTCCCTAATTACATTTTGTGAATATCTATCATTTGCTGGGAAAAGAATCATTACATGCATTGTCTGAATTTAAAAGCTCTATTTTGATGAGTGCCAACAGCAACGGGCATGTATCTATTCAGGGATTTTCTCAAACTAAAATCTCACAATATTTTTTTAAATGTACTCTGCTCTATTATGTTCTGAATCAGATTACTTGACCAATAGTCATCTAGAGATTAACAGTTACAAAGGATATTGAGACATACCCACAATTTACTAACTATTGCTACTGATCTAGTATAAGGTAATTTCAGACCGCTTGCCTTGGTATTACCTGTTCTGGTGTCCGGTTATATAGCCTCTCTAACTGTTCCTTCCGGCGCCTCTCATGACCAGCATCAAAGACAGGAATTTTCAGGTCAGTGCCTGGAGCAGCACGAATATTGGCCAGTTTGGCACAGATGTGATAGTAGCGCTCCTTTAGGTCTTCTACTGACCGCTTCTAAGAACAAAACAAGAGTTAGAAATGGGAATTTTAAAATGTTTGGAATGTACGCTAACATTACTTAACCCTTCTTAACTGCCAAACATTCTTTATCTTTTGCTTAGACATGCAGAAAAAGATGCATCAAGTACTTTCTAGCCCTAATTTGTCTAGTCTCATAGCATGTTATTTGCAAAGCTAAAAGCTTACCTTAGGTGTGGAACTAGCATCACCCAGGAAAAGGGAAATGAAATCAGAAGATGGTTGCTGCATCTTATCAGAAAAGGAAGATTATATGACACCCCAATAAGGAAAGTTTCAGTACTACACCCACCTTCAGGAATGACGAGCATCTTAACAGATTTATCTGCCCAATTTCTCTTGTTTCTCTATGCCTTATTTATACCATTTGAGAGTATTGTTAAAATTTCACAAAACCTATACAAAAATACGACAAGCCAGAAATTCCTGACATATGTGTATTATGTAACTGGCCCAGTACACATTATTGTTTCTCACTCCATGTTCAGCATTATCACTCTTACAGGATACATCTGTCAAGCATCAGATCCATAAACTGGAACAATGACCTATGCAACAAATTGCTGGAGCAATTTATAGGCTGAACATATTCACTCACTTTGAACTGCTGGTGATCGTAACGGTCATGAATGACCACAAAGCGGAGATCAAAGCGTCGTGCTAAGTCAAAAAGATGGTCTGTTTCAGCTTTGGTCCAGGCATCATCATGAAGATACATCTGATACTCTTGCTCTGAATAGACTGGAACCTGTACAGTCTGCAGCAGAAAGAGAACAAGTTAAGAGAGACCACTCATACATCAGCTCCCTTCATCAATACGGATAATGGCCCTGTCTAGCAGAAGTAAGTTAAGCAAAACAAATTCAGGATTCCATAGCACAGAGAGATAGGACAGAAACTCACTTGACCTCATCTATGCTCCAGTCACAAGTATCTTCAGACTACATTCCCCAAATTCCATTTTTTTCCTGCTACCCAGATGATAAGACAAGGAAACCTCTTCCTCCTAAGTGCCACCAACTTTATTTGTAGCTTGATGCTGTTTCCCTAAATTAAAAAGGCAGTGCAGAACAAGTTTCAACATTAATAGATGTGCTGCTTTTTGTGCCTTATCTAATAAGCCAAAGGTGCGTGCATACCTAAGGAATATGATACTGCTATATCTATATCATCATCATCATCATCATCCCACCTTTGTCCCAATAATGGGACTCAAGGCAGCTAACACGATATAACAACAAAATAAAAAAATACAAACACATAAAATTATAATATTTAAAAAAACTATTAAACAACTTATGAATTTAAAACATTAAAAATACCGAAACGCATTAAAAGACTACACACAACCCTTAAAAATGGCATTGTACAACATTAAAAGCCCAACCCTAGTCAGTCTGTAAAAGCCTGACAGCACAAAAATGTTTTGACCTACCCACAGAAAGAAAGAAAGGATGAGGCCATCCTGGCTTTTCTAGGGAGGAAGTTCCAAGTGTGGGAGCAGCTAGTAAGATGGCCCTCTCCCTAGTTCCCACCAAATGAGCCTGAGAAGGTGGTGGGACAGTGAGATGATCTTCAAGCTCTAATGGGCTCGTAAAGGGAGATAAGGTTTTTCAAATAACCTGGATCCAAGCCATATAGGGCTTTATAGGTCAAAACCAGCACTTTGAATTATAGCTGGAAACAGAAGGGAGCCGTTGCAACAAGGAAGTTGTGTGTTCCCTGTAGACAGCCTCAGTTAACAACCTGGCTGGAGCTCTTTGGGCCAACTGAATTTTCTGTGCACCTTTTTCAAAGGCAGTCCCACAAAGAGTGCATTACAGTAATCCAGACAGGATGTAACTACTATGGCACCATCTCCAGCACCACCCTCTTAGGGCATCTCTCCAGAAAAAAACCCACAGCCACTGTAGAAAGTACTTCCAAGCCCTATCACAGAAAAGTGACTCAGAAGGATAGCATGGTTAATAGCATCAAAAGCCACTGAGAGATCCAGCAGAACCAACAAGGACACGCACACTCCAATCTAGTTCCCTGGGTAGGTCATCTACCAAGGTGACCAAAGCTGTGTCTCTCCTATAACCAAGCCCGAAACCAATTTGAAATGGATCTAGCTAATCTACCTCATCCAGGAACACCTGGAGTGGAGAATCCACCACATGCTCTAGTAACTTGACCAAAAGCAGGATATTGGAGACTGGCTTAAAGTTATCCAGTATAGTAGAATCCAGAGAAGTTGTGTGTGTGTGTGTGTGTGTGTGTGTGTGTTTGTTTGATTTTGTTTTGTTTTCAGAAGAGGTCTTACCACAGCCTTCTTCAGGCACCTTGGGGTCCCTCCTTGTTGGGGAGAAGCATTAATCACTTGTCTTACCCACTCAGAAAATCCTTCTCTGGCCTGTTTAATTAGTCAGGAAGGACAAGGGTCCACTATGCATGTGGTGGCTCTTAGCTCTCCAAGGATCTTGTCCACATCCTCAGACTGCACTAACTGAAAATTATCCTCCAACACTGGACAAGCAGGAGCCAAGGTTATATCCACCAGAACTGTATCCATTTGGCAATCTAAGTCAGAGTGAATATGCGGAATTTTAGCTGCCAAATATTTGGCAAATTCTTCACAGATGGATGTTGAATGGTTTATACTCTACTTTGTGCCAGATTATAACAGATCTAGGTCAATGCTGCCAGCTCCTTAGAAAATGAGGGGGCTGGCTTAGCTCCACTCTGTGAGAAGGGACACTCAGGAGTGATTGGGCCTATACCTAGGTCATTTCTCCATTTCAGAGATCAGCCAGGGCTTTGACAGGATCACCTGCAAGGAGTAGGAAACTCCCCCAAGAGCCAGCAGGAATCCATCAGGATCCGTAAGACTCAAAGGGCGGACCCTTTTAATGGGTCTGCCACGCCTACAGAGGCTCTGAGTCCTGCCAAGTTTAAACCTGACCAAAAAGTGATCTGTCCATGACAATGGAACAGCAGAAAACTCCTCCATTCCCAGATCACCATCATCTCCCCCAGTGCATTAAAACGAAATTGAGTGTGCCCAGCAGCATGAGCAGGGCCAGATATCACTTGGGACAGGCCCACAGTTATCATGACGGACATGAAATCCTGGACCATTTCTGACAGGGAGACTCAGCATGGAGGTTACAAAAACAAACCCTACATTGGAAGCATAAAAAGCATGACTACAAAGCAGGCCTGCGTTTCTGATAATGTTCAAAGCCATTCTGGGGATGCCACCAATATTGGAAAGATTCACAGATTCAAGTTCTGATGTCATATGACACTGAAACTTTCAAAACTCTTGGTCCACTTTTGCTCCTCACATAATTGAGTGCATTCTAGCAGCAGATCTTCTAAGGTTTGGTGACTCTAAGTGACCATATGTCAGTTTTTCAGGTGAAAAGTAAGTTTACTTTGTTTTTTTGAGACAGGTGTCCGAAGTTTTTCAGATGCCCTTCCAATTAAAGGCTTTTGCTATGAGCAATGTTAAGAGGCAAAGAGTGATCTAGCTGTGTGTGCACTAAGTATTGAAGCACAAAGCATGGAACGCATGCTTTTAAAACAAAGGTGTGGAATCTGAGGCTCTTCATATCATCCTGGACTCTAGACCCCAACATCCCTAACCACCAGCCATGCTGGACCTGAAGTGTCATAACATCTGGAGCACTAGAAGTTCCCTGCCCCTTCTTAGAAGAATATATCAGGTTATGACCTCATGCTATTTGACAAGCACAGTTTTATATGTCTAACACTTAGATAAAGCTGTCTTTTCTTAGAGAGAGCACGTGACAGGAAAAGGCTGTTTGAGATGAATCTTTGAGATACTCATGCAAACTTATCTAGCTTTTCATATCGTACGTATACTACAGAAGCTTTAATCCAGGCTCCATACTTTGTTGAATCTGGCAAAAGGGTAATCTTTGCCCTCCTCTGCTGCCCTCCGCCAGTGGTAGAACATTGCCCCATCCTTCCGAGCAGGGTTGGTGAAAGGCATCCATTTCCAAGGTCGCACTTTCTTAGAGCCCAATTTTGCCTTGACAGTGCGGTAGCCCTGCGTTGTGTCACTTGGGAGAAGAGGAGGTGCGTCCCTGTAAAAAACACATGTCAAGAGGGTCACTTCAAATGTCCACTGCCCATTTCATGATCTCCAAATTAGGCTTAAAAGCCAATTGTATTATTTTATTACCATTTTTTCCATGAAAATAGTGTAGACTGTTGGTGAGGAGAACTAAAGCCAATACAATCAATCTTACATGATTAGCACACAGACCAAAGATGGCAAGCATATGTGAATTTAGCACACTAAGGCAAAAGGGTCAGAAAGTGCTAACAAGACACAATGGACTGATTCACATGGAACACCAAGCCACTGTTTGGAATTATAAGAGTAAGTGTGATTTATGATTGTAATTTGGAGGACGCACACAAACCATAGTTTGCCAGTTTGGATTCAACATCCACCTGTGGTTTTTGCTACAGGGAACTCAGCTAACTGAATTACAGTATAAAACGGGTAATAAAAAGTAGCACATGGGATATCACAATTTTTTGAAAAATTCTTCAATTGCAGAAAAGATTTGCTAAGAAATAAATGGTATTGCAACTTAATAAACAGAAATCCAAGCCTCTATGGACAGACTGAACAAATTTAGATCATACTCCTAACACTAGAAAAGAAAACATTCCTTTTCTTAGTAGATATTAACTGTTTCTCATTTTAACTTTCACTGTATTCTTATTAACCTAGCTTAGGCATATCCCAAGATAAAATATGCCTAGGCACTTTAAGGAACATCATCTTGAATAAAAAATAATGCATATATGTTTTCAAATTTCACAGACATACAGAAAAATTGTAGTTTTATCTAAAAAGTATATTATACATAAAACATTTTATATTCCTAAAACAGAAAAGTATAGATTCTAAGAGGGATTGCAATTTCTCCTAATAACTGATTTTTGCCAAAGGGGGGATCTTAATGATTTTTTCATACCCAAAATTTCTAGAACTATTATTTATTAGAATCGTCTTATATATCTAGATCACAGAGCTAGAACAGTACTGACTGTCCTATAGTCAGAGATACTAGGAAGAAGCCAAGAGTGAACATGTAAAGCCAATTTTCAAAAAGTGATTTCAAAAAGTGATTTGTCAATAGTTTCATATATGAGAGATGAGAGGCTACTTGACGAAAGGTACCTGCTATTCAAGACAAAAGTTGTGAAAAAACTCTTACTTTTTATCAGAGTACAGCAGTGCATACACCTCCCTGTGCATTCCTTCTGGTCTCTTAAATGTTAGGGTTTCTGATGA
This sequence comes from Ctenosaura bakeri, assembly GCA_948474755.1. Lineage (NCBI taxonomy): Eukaryota > Metazoa > Chordata > Lepidosauria > Squamata > Iguanidae > Ctenosaura > Ctenosaura bakeri. The sequence continues at coordinate 45,277 of CAOLHI010005613.1, forward strand.
CTTTTTGGATTTTTTCTGAAAGAGAAGATCTTCATTAGAGGCTCTACTCTATCAAGGCAGAAGTGTTGTGGACACATATGTGGGTATCAAAATGTAGAAAAACCCTATGGAGAGAAGATGAAGTAGTTCTAATTGTGAGTGATAAATAGTCTCGGCCAGTCATCCCTCATGCTCTCTCCAACAAGGTGGTCTGAGTGCACAGATGAAGATTTATTTAAGGAAGCCCACTCTGATGGTGTCACAAGATGGTGTCACCAAGACTGTGCATAGCCACCTGCCCACACAGGACTTTTTGTTTTGTCTGTGCCTGATTCCGCTCTACTCTGTCCTCTTCTTCCCAGAGTAATTGCTTGCACATATATCTTTCTTTTCTGGACATCCCATCTTTCATTCTATATGCCAATCAGAGGAGAGAGCACAGCTAACAATCAGTGATGGCAGTGAGACAGAAAATTAGCCATGCAGGTGGGAAGTGTCTGATGAGGAGGATGAGTGCTGTAACAGCTACACATAGGACTTGAGGAATGTGAAGGGACTACTAGCCTGAAGGAAAGAAGGATAACCAGAACTGAGAGGACTAAGTAAAGGCCATGTTGTTGTTGTGTGCCTTCAAACTGTTTCTGATTTACGGTGACCTTAAGGCAAACCTATCACAGGGTTTTCTGGGCCTGCATGCGTGTGATACTCGAAAGGTCACCCAATGGGTTTCCATGGCTAAGCAAGAAATCACACCCTGGTTTCCAGGGTCATTGTTCAATGTTCAAACCTGTACACCACACTGGCTCTCAAAAGCCCTGTGGAACTGTCAATTTCATCATAAGTTTTTGGGGCCCAGCATCGTCAACACCATAATAAGCAAATGGGAAAAGCTAACGGAGAGATCCTTATATTTAAAATTGGAAGGTTAATGTGCGTATGGAGAAAAAAAGACACAGATACTGGAGTTCAGCAGGCAGAAAAGGGATTAACACTGCTCTTCACTGAAAAGCTGTGTGGGCTTCTCTATTTCAATGCAGTCAGCACATGATGTTACAACAAAATCAGAGAGTGCTTCCTATTTATGTAGCACCTTATATCTCAAAGGTGTTTGAAAATAACTTTAATGCCAAACGTCATTCAATGTTCATCCCATTTTGAGTCTCTTTCTTCTGGAATTTTAGGCTTCAGTGCTACGCATTCTTTCACTAGAGTAAGCACCAGTGAGCACAGTGGGACTTCCTTCTGAGAAAACAAGTACAGGATTACTATGCTTAGAGAACAAGCAGCTTTGTTCCTTTCTCCAGACCTTTTGCTAGTAGTCTCAGTCTTCCCAGTAGGGGAAATAAATGAAATCCAGTCTAAATTTATATAAAAATGTTCTTCCATTACCTTCTGTGATAATTCAGAATTTTCTATGATCTGTGTTAAGATTCTCATACAAAATGGATTAGATGCATTCCTTAGTCTGCAAACCTGAACAACTTTCCTGAGAATAAGCACTAATAAGTTCATTAGGACTCATTTCTGCATAAACATGTATAAGACCAATCGATTTGTGTATGGAAGAACAGGCAGGTTACACAAGAGACAGTGAAATCTTTATACAGCTTCCAATATTTTGGAAGTAAGTTTTTTTGATATGGAACATCCCTGTCTTCCATATCAAGCGACACCACAAACATTTCCATAAAATTCCAAACTTGTGACCAGATCCCAAAACATTGGTAAAACCTGGCCAGACATCTATAACCCATTTCAAACTGTTCTCCCCCATTCTCCCACCCTGATGAATAGCACATTTCTCATTTCTTTCCCCTATCCCAAGACATCAGAAACTACAAAGACACATGACAGAAAAATAAATAAAAGAGCAGAGTTCTCTTGTGAACAAATCCTCAAACATGTTCTGTGAATCCCAAGATCATGATGTTGAAATTATTATTAAAACTTGAAGCACTATGGAGGAAAATAGAGTAGATTCATATTTGATTAATATGAATAGATCAGGAAGTTTAAAATCAGGCATCCCAGATTATATATCCATAATACAGTGGTAGGCAAATGTCAGAGGTTACCTTTCATGGCTAACCATATGACTTCACTGAAATTTCACCAACTGCAGAAATATTAATAGGGTGTGTGTACACGCATCTTCAAGTTGCCTACTGACTTACGGTGACCTCATGAATTTCACAGGGTTCTCTTGGACAAGAAATACTCAGAGATGGTTTTGCCAGTTTCTTCCTCTGAAATATAGCCTACAGCAACTTGTATTGTTGACAGTGTCCCATCCAAGTACAAACCAGGGCTGATCCTGCTTAGCTTCTAAGATCAGACAGGATTTGGTGCCTATATGGTATTTAGTATAGACACCCTCAAATGGAGGAAGAAGAAACACACAAAATTGGTATGCTGAAACTGTGTTAAATTTTACAAGAACAAAAGGACTTTGTTCTTTTCTTCCCTTTTAATACCAATGCAGTCTCTCACACTGTTCAGTAACAGGAACACTACTCAGGAATTTGGAATTTAATTAAGACAAACATGTCAGGAAGGGGACTGTGTTAGCCCACCTCCTCTAGCATCACCACCTTCTAAAACATAGGGAAGCTCTTCACATGGAAAGACCTGATCTGTCTAGATGCAAATAATAATAATAATAATGATAATGATAATGATAATAATATTTGTATCCCGCCTCTCCACATGGATCGAGGTGGTGAACAACGTGAAATACATTATACATTAAAAGACATTAAAAACATACCCAATCCTCCCCACCCACCAACCCACCTAAACCAAACCCTCAAAATACACAGCAATTAACAATCCATCAATTAACAATCCATCAATTACTATTAGCAAAGCAGCAAGGCAATAGATGGGAGGCGATGGAAATGCTAGTCTGGGAAGGCCTGTCGGAAGAGATCAGTCTTGACTGCTCTTTTAAAGCTGTAAAGACTGGTAATATGCCGGGTCTCCTCCGGCAGGCCATTCCATAGAATAAACCAGATTTCTGCATGAAGGAGTCATGTCAGGAAGATCCAAGACAACAATAAGACCCTCCTCTGGATGTAGAATGGAAATCTCTGCCACTGCCATTAAAAAGGACACAGAGAGTCCATTCTACATCCAGAGGAGGGTCTTATTGTTGTCTTGGATCTTCCTGACATGATTCCTTCATGCAGAAATCTAGTTTGTTCTAAGGAATGGCCTGCTGGAGGAGACCCGGCATATTACCAGTCTTGACAGCTTTAAAAGAGCAGTCAAGACTGATCTCTTCCGACAGGCCTTCCCAGACTAGCATTTCCATCTCCTAGCTCAGATCAAAGTAAAGATTCTACATTGTTCTACCATATCCTACACATTTCTTCCCCTAATACATGTGCAGCTAACACTCCAACTAAATAATATAAGAATATCATTCAGAAACAGCTGAATAAATATGAGCAGAACAAACATGAAACATATTGCTTTTGGAGTCCGCTTTAGTTTTAAACCGTTCCAGACTGTACCTTATCAGAATTGATTATATCTTTCTTGTTAATGGTTCCAATATTCTCAGAATCTGTTCCTCCCAGTTCCAGTATATCCCGGACATCTGCTCCAGTGGCCATTTTGTTGCCTAAAGTCAGAGAGAAAAAAACATGATTTAAAAGGAAGTGCTCCACAACTAGAAGCCTAAAGGACACAAGCTAGTGTCTACAAATTAAAAGCTGTTCTTAATTCCCTCCACAGACACCACAGACTGTTTATTCAGCAATAACTATTTATTCTGGAATTGATCTCTTCTTCCCAATATGCTTATCTTACAGAAATTTATGCACTTACAGAAATACAATGCATTTGACAGGCATCTGAAATTTCAATACCTAGGGGACCAATGACCAGCATGTTCTTTACTCTGTGCAACCAACCTTATGTTTGTCAACCAAGTGCAAACTATTGTATTAGGTGTTCCAAAAAATCCCTCTGCTTTCAATTGAGAAATGCAAGTTTCCAGGTGTTGTAGAATCATAAGGGTTGGGAGGGGCGCTATAAGCCATCAGGTCTAACTCCCTGCTCAATGCAGGATCTCCAGCTACAGTTTTTCCAGCAGGCAATTATACAGTTTCTTTTTGGACACATACAGAGGAAATGCCACCACCTCTCTAAGCACTTGGTTCCATTGCCAAATCACTCTCACTATTAAGAATTTCCTCCTAATGCTAAATCAAAATCTACCTTCCTGTAACTTCAAACCACTAAACCTAGTTTTATCCTCTGAGGCAGCAAAGAACAAGCCCACCTTCTCCTCTTTATGACACTCCTTGAGGTATTTAAAGAGTGTGATCATGTTACCACTAAATTTTCTCTTCATCAAGCTGAACATGTCCAGCTCCTTCAACCTTTCCCTTATATGTTTCTTCTTCATACCTCTTATCATCCTTGTTACCCTTCTCTGGTTTAAACTTGACTATATCCTTCTTACAATGAGGTACTCAGAACTGAACACAATACTCCAGATGAAACCTGACCAGCACAGAATATAAGGAGACTATTACATCCCTTGATTTGGAAACTATGCTTTTATTAATGTAGTCTAAGATAACATTTGCCTTCTTTGCTGCAGCATCACACTTCTGACTCATGTTCAACTTATCATTAACAATAATCCCAAGGTCCCTTTCACACGTAATACAGCTAACACATTTTGGTTTTGTGGCCTAAATGTGGAATTCTGCATTTGTTTCTGTTGAATTTCATGCTACTAATTTCAGCCCAGTTTTCTGTTCCTATCCTCCTCTGTGTTAGCTACCCCTCTCAGTTTTGTTTTATCTGCAAATTTGATAAGGATTCCCTATACCCTATGCTCTCAATCACTGATAAAAATATTGAAGTGTCAACCCCAAGACAGAATGCTGCAGCACTCCACTAGAGACCTCCTTCCAGTCTGAAGCACAGCCACTGATGACAAATCTTTGAACAGTTTTCCAACCAATTATGGATCTCTCTGATGGTGTTTCCATCTATACCATATTCAGTCAGTTTGATAATCAAAATATCATGGGGGACATCCCACAGCACTGCCACCATGTACTAAACTAGTGGCCTAGTCAAACCCATGCTGGCTCCTATTAATCACTGCATTGTCATCAAGATACTTGTAGACAGGCCTCTGTATAATCCATTCTAATATTTTTCCTAGTATGAAGGTGAGGCTGACTGGCCCATAGTTTCCTGGATCTTCTGTTTCTCCCTCCCTCCTTTTTTTTCCCCTAAGAGAAGGTCAACATTTGCTTGTCTCCATTCCCCTGGCACCTCACTCTTTCTCCAAGACTTCCCTAAAATGATGGCAAGTGGTTCTGTGAGTATGTCAGTAAGTTCCCTCAATACACTTGGATGCAGTTCATCTGGCCCTGCAGATTTGAACTTATTTAGCTGAACTTGGTGATTCCTGACTTAACTCCTTATCAAACTTAGTTTGCAACCTAGATTCCTTGCCAAGGTCTGTGCTGACGTATGGAAGCATACAATTCTCTTTTTGGGGAAAAACTGGAACAAAATAATGAGCAGTTCTGCCTTTTCATTGTGATTTGTTAGCATTTTGCCATCCTTGCTGAGGAGTGGTCCCAACATTTCCTTTATAATTTCCTTGCCTTGAACATATTTGAAAAACAACCTTTTTGTTGCTTCTTGCTTACCTAGCCAGTCTCAGTGTACATTGCAAGTTATTACCTAATAAAGGTTTGGGGTGGGGGAGCTTAATTACCTACTATTTTTCTTTGCCTAGTTTGCCTACTCATCCCCACCATTACTACTAGAAGTCTATCTAAACCAAATCTTCCGATAACCATGCCAGTCAAATTCTTTGACCCTTGGATCTCTGAAACATGGTAAAATTCATGTTCTCACATCAATATACCCTTAATATTTTGATACAGACTGCAAAAATGCTTGCTGTCAAAAGTGATTAATGAAAGTATTAGAAGCAGAAAGGCTGCTCTGAATCTGCCCAATATTAGTGGCGAGCCCCAAATGTTCTGTAAAAGTAAAGGAGTCCAAGCTAGAACAATGGGAAAAGAAATCCTAACAGATCAATACTAAGTATTCATTGGGAAAACAGAACTCTTTCAACAAACGACATAAACAGCTATATAAGATTACACACAAATCCACCTGTTATTGAAACAATTTGGAGGAAACAGCTGAGACTCTCTCAAAAAGCAGCAAAGAAAATGTCTTCCTAGAATGTACCCAACAAGGTGTGTACATGCACAAAAAGTGCACGCATCCCAGAATACCTAGTTTGTTGAGGGTTGTCAGACTTTCAGTCACAAATTGAACTGCCACAAACAAATCTACATGAAAATTCTTTGCTGCTTTGTTAACTTCTCAGATCAGAGCAAAAAAAACCCTATTGCATTCAGATGTTTCCACGTTATTGCATCCTATTAGCAACATATACACACACATAAGTTTCCTTTATAGACACATATGCCCTATTTGGGGAGCTGTCGAAGTTAGTATTCCCTTCCTTTCTCCGAAGCACCCAAAGTCCCCTCCCTCACCTTACTGAACACCCTCTGAAATCCCATGTACAACCATTCCATGCTTCCTGAGGAGCAGGCAGGATCACAGAAGCACCTGGATATGTCCCCATAGCTAACGCAAAATTATGTTGAGATCCACCAGTGTCTTTTCAAGGTCTCAGCAGTGTTGTAATAATTTCACATCTGGTCCTGCAATTCTGCTCACTCACTCTCTATGAAACACACAAGCGTCTTCAAAGACTGTTCAGTAAATCAGAGATCTTGTAAGGCTCAGCTTAGCATAGTAGGTTCACATGCAGACCTACTCTGCTATGCTCAGCATTGCAGCCTATGAGCAGAGAGTTATGGCAACACAACTACTATGCAGACTATCCTATCTATCTCAGATTATACATCATAATCCTATTCAAGAAGTAATATAGCTACAACTATATGAGAATTAGACAGAAACGACATTCTCTATCTTTTGCTTTGCCCAAAGCCTATGGATACAGTATTTAAACCTCATGTTTTAGACCGTGTACATCAACATGTATTTTCATTTGTAAACTGCTTAAATTATAGCACAAAACATATAGAATTTACTACTGCTAATGGCCAAAACAAATAAAGCAGATCAACATCCACCAAAATTAATTTTAAAAAAAACTTGCAGTTCATGAAGCAACAGTTCTCTCTTCTTATTTTCATTCGTGGGCCATAGATAGTAAAGAATGTCATCTTACCTGACAGGGTCACAAACAGTCTCTCATGAATATACACCCACTGCCAAGAACTGGGACATCAAATACACCTGGGAATGAAGACAGTCCTTAGTATATAGCTACAAATAAGGATTACGTGACTACAGCCAGCTCCTCATATCCGCGGACTCTGTATCCACAGATTCAAGCAACCATGGGTTGAAAACATAAAATAAAATTCCAAAAAGCAAACTTTGATTTTGCTGTTTTATATAAGGGATGCCATTTTACTATACCATTGTACATAATGAATAGTGAGCATTCACACATTTCGGTATCCACAAGAGGTCCTGGTACTAAACTCTAGTGGATACTGAGAGCTCACTGGAGAAGAGGGATACAGTCTGGATACACACTCACAGCAATATTCACTTTCTGAATGAGTAAATTTATTCTTCAATTTTGTTTTGTATTAAGCTATTGCACCGCTACACAGATATAGCACACTATTTTTGCTGCAAACCTATTCCCTGTTGCTTCAGAATAAGAACCAAACAAATGGAATTAATTGCCAAGTTTCTGTTGTTGACTCCAGGTCATTTCCATCTTACGATGACCCAAAGAGGGAATTTTCTTGGCAAGATTTGCTCACAGGGGGTTTGCCATTGCTGTCCAGAGAGGGTACAACTTGCTCCAAGGTCACCCAATGGGCTTCCATGAACCCTGATCTCCCACAGCTTTAGTCCAGCACTTAAAACACTACACCATGCTGGTTCCCCAAATAACAACCAACCAAATAAATGGAATTTATTACCAAGAATACACACACACACACACATATATACTTCTCTTGTTGTGTGCTTTCAAGTCATTTCTGACCCTAAGGTAAACCTGGGGCTGATGGTGTGACACACCCAAAGTCACCCAGTGGGTTTCCATGGGTGAGTGGGGAATCAAACCCTAGACTCCAGGATCCATACTTGCTCTCATATATACTTACATATATATACACTTATATGTATTCATATATATTTAACTGCACTGTATTTCAGCTGATGGGTGTTAAATAAATGCTTACATTCACAGACCTTGTTTGGTTATTCTCCTGTAATAATAATCTCTCAAACTCATATTGCTTAGTGCTTTTACTGGCATAAAAAGGTATGGGTACATACAGAAAACATGATTTCTTGGATTAAGTGAGACTCTACCAAAAAGGAGCTAGTTACCAATCTTTTCACCAGAGGACATATAATCAACAACATAATCTTTGACGTGAATTATACTATACATTCAATACAAACACACTTTGTTTTTTTATTTCATGAAGCACAAACCTACAAAGTTCCAATGATTTCAATGGAACTCCCTTGTAAGACTGCAAAAAAAAAAATCTTATTTAAAGTTTAGTCTTTGTGTTGTCTTATTAAGTTTCACTGCAACTTTTTTGGGAATTTAAGTGTGACACTATTACATTCTTACAAATGTATATAAAATGCAGGTTTTTTTCCATACTCCTGTGTGGCATTTTATTTTTGAGTCGACTATTTTCTTGGGGAAGCTGAGTAAATGTGGGTCGAACGCGAAAGAGACTGCATAGACCTCACAGGAGCGACAACGCATCAAAACAGATTTGTTTTCTTAAAAAACTAGCTCAATGAAAGACCACCGCCGGAAATTCTCCCGCTAGACGTTAGTCTTAGGCCATTTCCGCACTAGCCTGTTATAGCGCGATGATTCCACTTTCAACATCCTCTGGCATCCTGGGGTTTGCAGGCCGGCCCCTCCCGAAACTGCAAACCCCAGGATGCCAGAGGATGTTGAAAGTGGAATCATCGCGCTATAACAGGCTAGTGCGGAAGTGGCCTTAGTCCAACATCCTTGCATATCCATACATTTTAAAGAGACTAACCACTTCTTTGAAGGATATTAAAACACACCCATGCAGTTCTTTCTCTCCCCGAGGGTTTAAAACCTCTTCTATCTGAGCTCCCTTTCTCCCGCCCTCATCCATACCTCAAGGACTAAGCCCCAGTTGGGATTTTCCAGTTACCCTAAACCGTACTATCGGCACAGTAAACCTTCAGCTGTCCTCGACTCCTGAGGCGGCCTCAAACTCCTAGCATCTCCCCCACCGCCCAAGTTACACCCCTGACACCCACCGCTTCTCCATACCTCCCACTTTTTCTTTAACTGCAGTGCAAACACCGGACCCGAAACACCACAGGGCTTGTGTCACGCCGATACAGCCTTCCCAAGACTACTTCCGCTCCCTACCTCAGAGCATAGTTTTCCACATGGGTTTGATGGCGCATCACGAATTGAGGCCCGGGCAACCTCTACTGTCCACATCCCTGGTTCCGGACCCCGCCAGAGGAGGAAAATGTCGTTTAAAACTGTAACGAAAAATGTTTTTAAAAAGGTTTAAAAGTAGTATCGGAAAACCAGTGGTCGTTGAGATTACAGTTTTGGCTTCAGCAGAATTCTTCAGCGATTTTCACGGATGCCAGCCGAGCGAAAGCGTCCAGCAGCCAGCCTCAGAGTCGTCAGACTTCGACCTGATGGTTGGTGCTAAGACGACTTTTTTGTCGGAGGACTCAAAAAGTCAATATTATGTGGAGAAGTACGCAGTCTCTGGCGGACTGGCAACATTTTCTGTCTTGCATATTCCTTTCTCTGCTCAGTATACGTTGCCGATTGGGATGGGGGCTTCATGCATTGAATTGGCCTTGTTGTAAATTTGTTGCTGCTGTTGTTGTGTGCCTTTGTTAGCAGCAAAAGAGTACAGACAAAATGGAGAGTGTGTGCCATCTTTTTCCCTGCTGTACTCTTCAGGACTGTTAGGAGAGTCAGCTCCCTGGACAGTTTAATTCACAGAGGGTATTGCCTGCTTAAACGTCTAAACTGAAGAAACTCTGTCTTTTTGTATTTGCTTAACTAACGTCCTCCATTTTGAATTTCAGTCAACTTTAAAGGAGGTTTCTGTTGTTAGCCCCTTGTCCTATCTAAAATTATGCTGACGTTAGTTGGCAACCGTCAAAGCCTGGGTTCCCGGTGCTGTCTGTAACAATATTTATTATACTTTCCCATTGAAGGAATACATGTGTGAATCAAGGTTCGTTGTTCATTGTTAACCAAAAGTTACTGTATGATCAACCATGTATCAGGCCATTTCCGCACTAGCCTGTTATAGCGCGATGATTCCACTTTCAACATCCTTTTGAATCCTGGGGTTTGCAGTTTCGGGCCCCTCCCGAAATCGCAAAGCCCAGTATTCCAGAGGATGTTGAAAGTGGAATCATTGTGCTATAACAGGCTAGTGTGGAAATAGCCTCAGAATCTTAGCCCTGGGAAAGCCAATATTCTTGCACATGTGCTGTATGCTTTATGAGATCACTGTCATCCCAAATCTGTATAACCCCTCCCTTTCACAATAAATCGTTCTTCTCTTTGCTCATGTAAGCAGTAGTTTTAACTGTGTTCTTGCTGAGGGGGGAAAGTCTCTTTGGCCAAAGTTGGGGATCTTTCCAGGCTGAGTCAGAGCTCACCTGCAATCATGCAGGCTACTGGAAGAAGTCCATGTGGATCTAATATTTTAGGTCTGGCCCCACATGTTTTTCTAAGGTCTGGGGCACCTGCCAATTGTGAATTCAAGTCCCACTTGACACCAACCATTGGGACAGTGGTTCAAGTCCCATCTGCATTGCCAATAACCCTAACAATTTTGGAAAGGATCAGGTCCCATCTCAGGGACATCAGCTGCCAACTGTGGGTTCAAGTCCCCCTTGGCACCAACACCTTCAAGTAGTTTCTGACTTATGGAGACCCTATCACTTGTCAGGTTCTTGGCTTTTGCCTTCACCTAAAGCTAAGAGAGTATGGTTTACCCAAGATCACCCAGTAAGTAGATCACCTAGTAGGTTTCCATAGCTCACTGAGAATTTGAACCCTGGTCTCCCAGTACCCAATAATGATAATTTAACTTTTGTCCAACCTTGCAGATCTTTCTTAATATCACTCCAAGTTTTAGTATACTTTTTTTTCAACCACATGCAATTTATATTTGTCATGGTAATACCACAATATTTTACTTTTTTTCAGTCTTAAGTTCCAACTTTGTCAATTGCCATTGTTCTTCTTTTCTCATGTTCTCTGCCTCCATCACAACTTTTTCCTTATCTATCTTAAATCCTGCCATATCTCCAAACTCTCTAAGCCAGCGGTTCTCAACCTGTGGGTCGCGACCCCTTTGGGGTCAAACAACCCTTTCACAGGGGTCACCTAAGACCATTGGAAAATACGTATGTCCAGTGGTCTTAGGCTCCATTCCCTCCTTGGTGGTGGTGCGCAAGTGTGAGCCACGTGCTCGCGTCCTCCTGCCCCCTTTTCCTACACTGCTCCCTCCAGTGGAAACAAGAGCGAAGGAGAAGCAGAGCCCGGGGGGGGTTCTCGGAGTTTTTTCCCAAGGGAGACGCACGGCTCCTCTTTCCCTCCCTGCCCCCCCTGTTCCTGGCCGGCAAGGCGGCCTTTCCCGGGGGGGGGGAGGCATTGTAAATAATAAATAAATAATTTTATGTTTGGGGGTCACCACAACATGAGGAACTGTATTAAAGGGTCGCGGTATTAGGAAGGTTGAGAACCACTGTTCTAAGCAATATCTCTACATAATGAATGATGTTGTTGTTGTTGTGTGCCTTCACGTTGTTTCTGACTTATGATGACCCTAAGGCGAACCTCTCACAGGGGTTTTCTGGGGCTGAGAGTATGTGTTGTGTCCAAGATCACCCAGTGGATTTCCATGGCTAAGTGGGAAATCAAATCCTGGTTTCCACGGTCATAGTCCAATGCTCAAATCAGTATAACGTTCTGACTTTCACAGTAGAATCCCCCCCCCCAAAAAAAAGGTTATCGGCAAATGCTCTTAATTTATAGAACTCCTTTCTTATTCTTATGCCTTTTATTCTTCATCTTGTCTTATAGCTCTGTTCAATACTTCAATAGCTGCAATGGATAATAAAGGTGAAAGTGGACATCCTTATGTTGTTCTCTTCTGAATTTCACATGGTTTAGTTAGTTCACCATTGATCAAGATGTATGCTGTCTGTATATTGTAAATTGCTTTAACCAAAGTAGAAAAATTATCTTCAGAACTCATATTCTCCATAACTCCAAATAAAAAGTCCCAGTTCAAAAGGTCAAAAACTTTTCAGCATCCATAAATATAAGTGCCACTTTTCTCATTATGAGTCTCTAAGTACTCCAAAATATCCAAACACATCTAATATTATCACAAAACTGCCTTTTGGTAAAAAACAAAACAATAACATTGATCTATATTCCTGTATTCCAGGATATAGTCCTATAAAATCTTGTGCAGGCTTTCTGCCAAAATTGTTGTAAAAATTTTATAGTCTTTATTCAATAACTATATGGGTCTATAGTTCTTAGTCATTGTCAAATCTTGTCCTTCTTTAGGAATTAAAACCATTGTCACTTCTCATCAAGTCTCAGCTATTTTCCTTGTCCAGAGTACTGAGTAGTCTCTGAAATGGTAAAAATAGTTATTCTTCAAAACTTTTATAATATCCTGCCGATTATCCATCTGGAGTAGGAGCTTTACTTGACTTAACTTTCTTAATAGCCTCTACAATCTCACATACCATGATAGGAGCATGCACCATCTGTCTTTGTTCTTCTGAGATCTCTAGAAGCTCTGGTTTATCCAAGCATTCTTCCATCTCTTTAAAAAAAAAACTGTTGTTTTTTAATGACTTCTTTATGTTGGCACTATCACTGACTATCTCAGTTCCTTTATGTATCTTTAGTATAAGTTTTTTCTCTTCCTTTTCTCTGTCTATACAGCAATCACCTAGTGAATTCAATTTTTTTCAGTTTCATATAGCATAGCTTCTTCGCAACTTCATATGCTGTCATAGACAGTTGCTGTTGAAGTATCTCAATTTGATCAAATGCAACTTTGTTTGAGAGGGTCTTCTTCAGTTAATCTTCTTTACTTCTTATGCTTGAGGAACTTTTTCACCCTGTGCCAAACTAATGCTACAATCCCATCCCAACTCCAATAGTTGGGAGGGGCTATATTCCAAGGCATCTAGGTGGAAAGAATGTGTTAAGGAAGTATTATCTGTAGCATCTTTTATATTTTTCTCTGAATAGAGTTGGATCTTTGATACACTGGCATGGCTACCTAATTTTTTCCTGGAGTTACAAGGGAAAGCATTCATCTTCAGTTTCCAAAGTGCAATATCTGAATTGGCCACTTAGTTGAACCACAGAGTATTTTTCTGTATTGTTCAATGTCACAATAGTAACAGTCAGTCATTATTGAAAGTAATGCAACAACTATTTTTTCTAGGTTTCTGGACTGCAGTCAGTGACTTGTTAGCTGTTCAAAGTAACGAGCAAAATAACTAATAGCTTTTAAAAAGTAATATTCTAAACTCTGATGTCTAAGAACCCCAGTGTTCTCCAGTTATCCTCCTTGAAACCATACTCAGCTATGGGTAATAAGGCACAATGTCTTAATCTCTGCACAACAGAAAGAGTGATTTCTGTTAACCATCAAATGTACTGGTTATTTCCAAGCTCTGATAATAAATGCCTATTAACCAATAAATTAATATCTCAAGAAAATTAATTTGGTAAGCAATTCCCATTCAGTTTTATGGGATTTAGTTCTAGGGAAGTGAGTAAACTCTATGTGACTTATTTTTTAGGTAGGCTTTTATGAGATTGCATTGCATCATACATAGAATCAAGATTCACCCACATCCCGCTCAGAAATTTAACAGCTACATGCTCAGAGGAGGGTGCTCAAGTCTTATAAGTGGTTTGCACAAGTGTGTGTGGTATCACACACTACAATATTGTTTTATTTTGAATTTTTAAAGGCACCCTAAATTCTCTTCCAAAGACAGAAACAGTAACAATGATTTATCAGAAGTGACAAGTGATAAGGAATTCCATGACAATGCAACACTGCTATATATCTGGGTGTCCACCACTGATAAGTGTTTTGTCCATCATTCCATAGCATTACAATTGAGCAGAAGATAATAGATATCCTTTCTTTCAGAATCCAGAGGAATTCCCAGTAGCTTCCTATTCCTATTCAAATTAGAACATGTGAAATTTTATGTGCAAAATTCTAGAAATGTTTTAATACAAGAAGTAGGATAATAAGATCAGTGTTGCAATGTTGTGAGAATTTTTTTAAATTTATCAGAACTCTTAATTACATAGTCTGGGTATTTAAGCAAGGCTAAAAGTGGAATAGAGAAAAGAATCTTGATGGTCTAGATGAAAAAAAGCGTGTAGATCACAGACTGTCATGATCTTGAAGTGGAATAATGGAAGTGGTACACTAACATGTTGGTAACACATAAGGTGAATGTTATGATGGAGCTAGCCATATGATGCAGCTGAGTGAGGCATCCATGTCAACTGGGAAATGCTGGCGGACACAGAAGAGTGGGAAGATATTGGAGGACACAGCTGTGTGTGTCATATAGTCTGCCGTGTGCCTCATAAATTAATCTATTGTCTTCAGTTGCAGTAAAGGATGCTACTATATTATTAGTATTGAATTAAAATTAAATTGCCAGTCCAATCAATTTCTCTGCATGGAATGAGGGCAGGGGGCAACATCTTGTCCTTCTTTTCAGACAGCAACATATCTTGGGCCAGCCCTAAGCATACACTTGCTTACTCAGAAGTAAATGGCATTGTTTTCAAGGGAGTTTCCTCCCTAGTAAATTTACTTAGTCTTATAGCCTTACAGGGCAATCCTAGGCATCTCTGCTCAGAAGAAAGTTCCATTTAATTCCAGATTATTTACGTCCAGGAAATATCAATAGGATTACCTTTTAATTAGTTCATATTTTGCTTGCTATTGTAAAAAAAAAGAAAAAAAGAAGTTGCACCCTTGGGAGAATATAGTTCTTCTCTTGAAAATGTAAATGCCAGCAGCTATCTCATTATGTCTCAGGCTTATTCTATTTGAAAGCAATTACAGTCTGCACACTAGTTTCTAGCCTACCAACATTATTTCCACTTCACGACCACACACCTTTTCTTTGGTTAACAATGGATCTAGTGAATTGTTTTGGTGAACTCAAAAACCTGCTGAGTTCTTCATGGTGTTCTAGTTGGTTCTAATAAAGATATGATGCTGAACTCTTCTGAATTTTTTCTAATGGTGTAAGAAAACAGAATAGAGGTTTTTAAATGCAGGTTTTCTCCAGGAATGGGCACGGAGCCAATGAAAACTCAGAATTAACTGAGTGCACACTACTTTTGCATTTTGAACACAGTTTGCAGTATTTGAAGTAAGACAAAGACAAAGAGGAACAAAGGAGGAAGTGAAAAGAAAGAGACTGGGATATTTTAAAAGCAGCTGCCAAAAAGTGGGAGAACAAAGAATTAATCAAGACCTTATCTGCCAAATAAGAAAGGACAAGGAGGAAAGGACAAGGAGGAAGAAATATTAAATCCACTGGGCCTGAATCAACTGCAGCATCCAAGTTGGAATAATTTTATCTGGGAACCAGTTAGGAAGTATATGGGTTCCATCAACTCAGGCTTCTTTTCTATACCCATGGTGACCATTCTGTATTTGTATGTAAACTCAATTTACATTGGAATTTTTGTGCATTTGTTATATTTGTTGTTGTTGTTGTTATTGTATGTCTTCAAATCATCTCTGACTTATGGCAATCCTAAGGTGAACCTATCACGGGGTTTTCTGGGGCTGAATGTGCAACCTGCCCAAGGTCACTATGCTTTCCATGGCAGAGTGAGGAATTGAACCCTGGTCTCCAGAGTTGTAGTCCAATGTTCAGACCACTATAACATACTGGCTCTCATATCGTTTGCTTTGCGATACAACTCTACATCCCTGAACACAGAATCACCAAGCTTGTATGCTATTTAATGGGACAAAAATGAAGACTGCACTTAGGGTTTGGACTCAATATATGAACTACTTTGGATACTTCCTAAACAAGCAGTTTGAATTTCTGTACTTTAAAGTATACATTGACAAAACCAATTTTTTAAACAAAACTTGATATTTACTGGTACATTTAGACTGACATCCCAAACATTATGCTGCAAGTATAAAACTGATCAGCAAACTTTTGCTGGTTTTGGAAATCTGCTGATTTTTATCCCTTTTGCATGGAACTGGCTGTAAAATAAATTTTAAGAATTCTAGCTACTATCAGTCAAACTTGTGTTCTGTGGTGTTGTTTTTGTGGTTGTCATATTTATCATCTGCCTTATTCATAGGAATCAAGCTGGTTTACAACAGAGACAGCTAAAAAACTCTCATATAAAAGTTAAAAATAATAAGGTATCAATAAAATTAAAAATATAAGCATGACAATTAAAAAGAAAAACAAACATAAATAACATAGCACTTAAAAAGCCCTTTCTGCAGGAAGTTAGCTCACAAAGGCATAGCGTAGCAAGAAGAACACCAGCCTAACCTATCTGCAATGGAAGTTCCAGAATTTGGGAGCAGCCAATGAAAAGGCCCTCTCCTGTTTTCCTATGAGATGTATCTGTGATGAGAGTGAGAAAGGGGTTCCCTTTCACTGTAGCTTTACTTTCTAAAATAGTAGCTTCATCTGCAAATGGTTCTTCCTTGAATGAATCTGTCATCCTTTCATCTCTTTTATACTGTTCTTCTGTGTATTGTTTCTGTCATCTTTTTACTTCAACTTGGTGGTGTAATGAGTCGCTCTGCTGGTCACAGTGCATCTCTACTCTTGGTTAAAATTTTCCTTTGATTTT